>CAJNDS010001735.1:185135-435135 GCA_905221605.1 Symbiodinium natans
GGGAGGGGGGAAGGGCAGGGGGGGCAGAGGGGGGGCCCAGGAAGTGGGGGACCCAAAAAACCGTTTTTGGGCTCTGGGGGGGTACCCCCCCAGGGAAAGGACCACCGAAGGCTTTTGCCCTTGGCTTTAGGGTATTCTCATCAAGAGGAGGATCATGGGGTTCCCTTTGTAAATACAAGGCACCACTTTAGTGGTCCTAAAGCAAGGCTCAGCCCAAGGGGCTGAATTCGACCATTCTCCAATGGCTCCACCCATTGTTTATCCAGTGAAGGTGTTCATCACTGCCGGGTATCTTCTGGGTCCAGGCACCCTAGAAAAGGGTGGGTACGGCCTAAGCAGGCCGGGTGGGAATTTAGGGTTTAGGGTTTAGGGTTTAGGGTTTAGGGTTTAGGGTTTAGGGTTTAGGGTTTAGGGTTTAGGGTTTAGGGTTTAGGGTTTAGGTTTCGGATTTCGGGTTTAGGGTTTGGGGTCTTCTGGGTGTCGGCTTTGGGACCCCAACTTGCAATCCCAGGCGCCAGGCCTTGGAACAAAGAAGCCACCCCAAGCCCAAACCTTCTCATACCCTGAATACCTTACACCCTGAAGCCTACAAAACTAGCTTGAAACTAGTGTTACTTCTTAGTTCAACTTAGTGACGACGAGTTAAGACCTAGTCAAGTGCTAGTCAACCATGACCCCAAACCCTGAACCCTGAGCCTAAACCCTAAACCCTAAACCCTAAACCCTACACCGCAAAGAGAGCGCTGAGACTTGGCCGTGGACCGTCTTGGCAGACTGCCCCTTCGTTCCACTCTGCTGGCTCACGGCATAGTGGAACAGGAACTCCTGCCGGGTGCAGGGTTTCGGGTTTAGGGTTTAGGGTTTCGGGTCTAGGGTTTAGGGTTCAGGGTTCAGGGTTTCGGGTTAAGGGCTCTAAGCTTAAGGCTTAGGGTTTAGGGCTTGAGCGCTTAGAGCCTAGGGCGTTAGGGTTTAGGGGGCTTCAGAGTTTAGGGACTCTGGGGTGTGTTAAGTCTTGAGAACAAGGCTTGAGATCTGGGTTCTAGGGCTTCGGGCCCCGAACCAAGAAAGAGAGAGAGAGAGAGAAAGGGTGCCACAAGGTTGCCTCTGCTCTTCCTCGCCCACATCAATCCCAACCCTCAAAACCACCGGAAAGCCCCGGAAAGCCCTGGAATCCTCCCCAAAAATCCCCAGAGCCCTAAGACCTAAAGCCCTCAACCTTTAGGGTTTCCTAAGCCCTAAAAACCCTAACACACTACAACACTAAAACGCTAGGGTTCCCCAAACCCGAAAACCCTCAAACCCTAAAAGCCTAAACCTTAAAACAATAACAAGAATAAAAATGATGATAATCATAATAAAAATATATAATAGCAACAAGAATAATAATAACAATAGTCGCAATTATAATAGTAATAACAACAATAATGAACTGCGCCCCAGATCCTGGAACTCCCGCCGCGTCATCGCCGCAGTGGGCGCGGCATGGACGCCCAGCGAGGGCAAAGCGGCGGCGAGCTGCGGAAGCTCCTGGGAAGGGTAGGGTTTAGGGTTTAGGGTTTAAGGGCTTTTAGGGCTTTTAGGGTTTTTAGGGCTTTTTGGGTATTTAGGGATTTTAGGCTTTTTAGGGTGTTTAGGGTTTTTTAGTGCTTTTAGGGTTTCTAGGGTTTATAGGGTTTATAGGGTTTATAGGGTTTATAGGGTTTCTAGGGTTTTTAGGGTTTTTAGGGTCTACAGAGTTTAAAGGGTTTATAGGGTTTATAGGGCTCATAGGGTTTATAGGGTTTATAGGGTTTCTAGGGTTTTTAGTGTTTTTTTCTGCTTTTTAGGGTTTAGGGTTCAGGGTTGAAAGGGTTTAGGGTTTAGGGTTTGGAGTTTAGGGTGTAGGGTTTGGGGTTTAGGGTTTAGGTTGGGAGTTGAGGAAGATCCTGAAAAGGGGGGCTTTAGGCTCAGGGCGGTTGAGGGTTTCCGGGTTCAGGGTTTGGAGTTGAGGGTTTCGGGTTTCAGGCTTAAGGTTTAGGATATCTCGGGTGGTTTGGAGTTTAGGGTGTGGTTTAGGTTTAGGATATCTAGGGAGTTGGAGTTTAGTAGGGGGACTTAGGGTTTGGGGTTTTACTGCTAAACAGGGCAACGCAAGGCACGAGCCGACAATCGGATCTTGGCTGATGTTCTGCCATCTTTGGAGGATTCTGTGGGATTGATGGCATCGGCTGACAGCACAACCATCGAGCACCATGGCAGCGATGGATTGGAAGATGCGCTGACAGCTCAAATCGATTGCCGCTTCTCGGCAGACGAGGGATCTACACCCTTCGCTGCTGCCACTGCTGCATCTGCTGCCCGTTTGTGCTTCGCTCATCCCCGTCATAGCCGCCATAGCCATAGCCAGGCCCCGCCCCTTGGCGCCGGCCCCCGAAGCCGCTCTGGTGCTGTGGCATCTGGTGCTGTTGCATCTGCTGCATCCGCTGCATTTGTTCTTCTCTCATCCCCCCGAAGCCGCCGAAGCCGGCCCCCATGTGGGCCATGTCCATGTGGTGCTGTGGCATCTGGTGCTGTTGCATCTGCTGCATCTGCTGCATTTCTTCTTCGCCCATCCCCCCCCCGAAGCCGGCCCCCATGTGGCCCATCCTGTCATCTGCTGCGCTCCACTGCTGATGCGTGTCCATGGTCAGGGAAGACTTGCCCTGGAAGATGCCGAAGTTCTGGAAGCCCAGGCCCAGGAGACCCACGAGCCCGAGCCCCACAGTCACCGCCAGAGCCACCTTCGCCACCTTCCCCCAGCGGAAGCTCGGAGCGATCGGGACCTCTTCCTCGGACTGGGAGGGCACGGCCTCGAGATCGAAGGATGCGGCCATGTCCCGAAACTTGCAGAGCTCGTGGCAAGCAAGATGAGCGCGCCTTTTTGCGCAGAAGCTTGTTAAAAGGCTTGAGCAGAGAAGAGGCAAACAAGCCAGAACGAGAAATCTCTGTGAGAGCAGCCCTGAAACTACTACTTTCTGAAGAACCCCCCCCAAAAAAAATAATAGAAGAAAAAGAAAAAGATTTGGGCTTAGCTTGGTAGTGGATTTGCGGCAGCTTGGTGCTTGAACCAGGAAGCCCCCATGAACCTTGGCCTTTGAGTTGGGAGGGTCCCCATTTTTCTTGCAGCGCACCAAACCCCTAACCCTAAACCTTAAACCCGAAATCCCAAACTCCAACCCTCCCGAGGTATCTTAAACCTTAAACCCTAAACCCTGAACTCCAAACCTGAAAGGCCCTAAACCCTAACCCCGAAACCCTAAACCCGACTTCGAGTACCTGTCGGTGACTTCGGGACTGTGGGCTGAACGCTGAAACCTTCTCCGACCCTCCAGATTCGAGCTTCGGGAGGTTTTAGGGACTTAGGGTTTAGGGTTTCAGGGCTGCAGGGTTGAAGGGTTAAAGGTTTTCAGGGTTGAAGGGTTGAAGGTTTGAGGGTTTGAGGGGTTTCAGAGAGCTGTCGGGCGAACCCTGCAACAGTGCTGCTCTGTCCTCCTTGCCCACCTCAGCTGGAGAGGCTGTGTCAAACAGTTGGGCTTAGGCCAGCCGCATTTCAAATCCCAGCCCTAAATCCCATGTAGATCCTAATCCTGAACCCTAAACCCGAAACCCGAAACCTGCTTCGACTCTGATTTGGGGTCCCTGAAGTGGAACCGCCTTTTCGGGTTTAGGGTCCCAAAACCGCTAGAGTTTAGGGTTACCCTAAACCCCAAACCCCTAAACCACAAAACCCCCTAAACCCCCTAAGCCCCCTAAACCTGCAAACCCTAAACCCCCAAAACCCTGAACCGCTTCGCGTTGTAGAAATCTGAAACCCTCCAACCCTCCCAAAGCTTCTCCCGACGTTTTTGGCGCGTCCTTTTCTTGGTATCCCAGGAACCGTACTACAGTCAAGGCAATTTTTTTGGGTAAACCCTATAAACCCTAAACCCTAAACCCTAACTGAACCCAAAAAAAGGGCGCAAGGGTACCAGGAGCTACCCCAAGATATTTGCCTCTGGGAGGCGTATGCTTGGCCGTCCTTCTTTTGCTTTGCGTTCGCCTGCAGGGCCCATGTCAGGCTTAGGGGTCTGGGGTTTGGGGTTTGGGGTTCAGGGGTTTGGGGTTGAGGGTTTCTGGTTTGGGGTTTGAGGCTTATGTGTGTAGGTTGAGAGATTTCAATTGCTCCGCAACCCTACATGCTGGGTTGGTTTGGCGGGTTTACTCTTGGCCCCAAGCGTACAACCCTCCACTCTGAAACCGAAACCTTAAACCCTCAGCTTGGAATAATCAGGCAGTCAGGATCGAATAACGACGGATTGGCTATTGAAAATAGCATTTAGGGTTTGGTTTAGCGTTTAGGATGATAGTGAGAAAGTAAGTGGTCTCTTCCAAGCGTTCAGTTGCAATAGCCGTCAAGGAACGATTTTGAGCACCCTAAACCCTAAACCCTAAACCCTAAACCCTAAACCCTAAACCCTAAACCCTAAACCCTGAACCCTAAACAAGCCCCTGCAGGAGTTGTAGGGCTCTTTGTGTGTGGGGGTCTCCCAGCACTGAACCCTAAACCGAACTAGGCAAAAAAAGAGAGAAGGGTCTACAGCCTTAAGCCTAAGGAGGTGTTTAGGGGTCACTGAAATCTCCGATCCGAAGTCATAGATGAGGGGCTTGAGCCAAATTGGGGCACTATTTTGGGTGGCTCTGTTGTTGATGGTATCAAGAACGGCCAACAAGTTTAACGTGGATCAAGCCCCACCAATCCCTCACCACCTCCCGAAATCCCCCGAACCCACATGAATTCCCTAAACCCTAAACCCTAAACCCTAAAGCCTGTAAACCCCAAACCTCATGAAGTCGCAAAAGCCAGATGCCTTGAAGACTGCCTCTGCCTCTTCGGAGAGCCGCCCTAGCAGCCCGGGCGAATGGAGGGGCTGCTGTTGGGTGACTCTTGCTTTGTGCTTTTTGTTGTTTCAGTTTTGTTTCTCTTGGGGGGAGGGGGGTTCGTGTTTAGATATTTTGAGGGTGGGGGAGGGTTAGGTCATTTTCGGCGAAACCCAATCACAGCAATTTAAGTCCTCAAGCCTGACCCCTGAAGCACCCGAACGCGAAGAACTCCCCAAAACTCCAAATCTCTAAGCCTCGAAGAAGTCCCTCCTAAACCCGAAACCCTAAACCCTAAACCCCAAACCCTAAACCCCAAACCCTAAACCCCAAACCCTCAACCCCAGACCCTAAGCCCCTCAGCCCCACCTTCGCGGACCATGGCCATCAGCGCCAGCAGCTTGGGAGCATCGGCCTCCTGGGAGCTGGGGTTTGGGGTTTGGGGTTTGGAAGTTGAGGGTTTAGGGTTTAGGGTTTAGGGTTTAGGGTTTAGGGTTTAGGGTTTAGGGTTTAGGGCTTAGGATTTCGGATTTCGGGTTTCGGATTTCGGATTTCGGGGGTGTTTAGGTTGAGGGCGTTGTGGTTTGCTTTACGGATTTTGGGGTTTCGGGCGGAGCCCATCAACCTTCAGACCAACCAGCCCCCAAACTGAAAGCACAAGCCCTCAGACCCTCAGTCTCCAGGGGTTCTACCTTGGACCCTGAAGGTTGTACCCTTGGGTTTTGGGGGTCCTTGTCTAAGGATCCCTAAAAGGGAATCTAAGGGCCATATTAGGAGTATATTTAAGAGGACCCTTTATAGGGGTACAGCCTTAGGGGTAGCGCTCCTCCACCGCCCCCGGCAAAGGCTGGGCAGCTGGGGTTGAGTAGCCATCACGGCCTGGCATCCTCGGTGGATTGTGTCGGGCTTTCCCCAAACCCCAAACCCCAATCTAGGGTTGAGAGGGCGTCGTAGGGCTGAGGGTTCTAGGACCCTCCCAGGTAGCAGGGTTCGAAGGTTCGATGGGTTTAGGGTTAAGGGTTTCGGGTTTAGGGTTTAGGGTTTAGGGTTTAGGGTTTAGGGTTTAGGGTTTAGGGTCTTGGGAACAAAGTTTAGGACTTGCAGCTCTTGGCTTAGGGTTTCTAGGGTTGAGGTGCTTTGTTCCGACTCCACCGGCCGAGGGGCGCGACCCGACGCAGGGAGGAGGGAGGCCAGCGGCGCTGGGACACTGGGGGGGGGGGGGGGGGGTGGAGAGAGGGAAAATGGCTGCGAGAATGGGGTGGGGGGTTTGATGGGTAGGGTTAGGGTTTTAGGGTTTAGGGTTAGGGTTTAGGGTTTTTAGGGTTTAGGGTTTAGGGTTTTAGGGTTTAGGGTTTAGGGTTTAGGGTTTAGGGTTTAGGGTTTAGGGTTTAGGGTTTAGGGTTTAGGGTTTAGGGTTTAGGGTTTAGGGTTTAGGGTTTAGGGTTTAGGGTTTAGGGTTCTTTTAGGGCCTCAGGGCTCAGGGGTTGCAAGATGTCTTCCCTTTTCGAGGTTGCGATTTTAACAAATGTGGAACCTCATATTCAGGGTACCCCAACTGGGACCAGCTTTTAGTGAGCCAAACCCTGTAGACCCAACACCCCCAAACCCGCAAACCCTAAAGCCGAAGACCCAGATGACAAAACTACCCCCAGACTTCTCAATCCTCTGGGGCGACCCCCCCACAACAAGGAAGACTCAGGCGCACCGCCACCTGAACCTCAACCCCCAAAGCGGGGGAAATTCTCAGAAAATTCGGGCTTAGGATTGCACCCGAATGAGAGAGGTTGCCTGCTTTCTTCCAGTGCTTCTTGAAGAGCGCACGCACTGGGCTGCCCTCATCCTTCTCTGCCTGGGCTGAAACCTAGGGTTCAGGATCTAGGGTATGGGGTTTAGGGTTTAGGGTTCAGGGTTTAGGGTTGAGGGTTTAGGGTTGAGGGTTGAAGGTTGGCAGCCGGGCAGAAGCGCTAGGGTCCGCTAGAAGAATTTTCGAAAGCTACGCGCCCACCTTGCAGACTGACCCCGCGGTCTCTTCCACATGATGGTCCCTCTTGGGTACCCGCAAAACCACCGACTCAAGAGCCTAAACCCTCAAACCCTTCAAACCCCTCAAACCCCCTCAAACCCCTAAAACCCCTCAAACCCCTCAAGCCCCTCAAGCTTCCCAAACCCCTCAAACCAAACCCAAACTCCCCCTGAAGTTTGAGGTTGACCTGGCCTTCCCAGCGCCCTCGTGGTACTTGCAGTAGTCTGCAGTTCCCCTCCTGCACACGCCGGGGGGGTAAGCCCTAAGGACATCGGTCCAAGCAGCACCTTCATTCTCTGTGGCCCTCATGCCTTGCAACCTTAACCCCTGAGACCCCTAACCCAAAGCCCATGGAAGGCACCCCAACGCCGTCTAAAACACCCGGTCCCCTTCTGGGGCGCCCTAAACCCTAAACCCTAAACGTTATGCGGAGATGTAAAATGATGTTGGCACGGTTGAAACAACCTGTGATGCTCTGGCTCAAGACATGGCCAGAGAACAGCGCCGTGTCAGTAAAAGGAGTAAGCCCGTTTGGTTAAATGCTGGGGGTGTTGGGTTTGGAACCTGTAGCTTCGGCTGGGTTCGTCCGCACCGGACCCCCTTTTTCCCCGTTTGGATTGGTTCAGGGTTTGGGTGTTCGAACTTTAAAACACTTGTGACCTTGAAGGGTGAGTCCTTCTTTTAGACCCCCTTTTGGTTCCCCCGTAGGTTATAGCCCAAGATTAGGTTCCCTGCGGTTTGGCTTCAAGGATCAAGGGCTTTAGAAAAGAATTTCATGGAGCCACCACTACTGGTGTCCAATGTGACAGGGAAGGCCTCTGGTGGTGCTGGTTAAGGGCGCGGAGAAGCTACAGATTCGGAAAGGCCCAACGAGGAAAGGGCAAGTGTTACTGGTGGAGTTCATGGTGAGGGCGCGGCACTTGAGAGCTGGAGAGAAGAAACCTTGGGATGAGGCTGGCGGCGTGGATATTGAACTGGAGGCTGCTGTACTGGAGATCATGAGAAAAAATGCACTAGGGTCTTCATCTTCGAGTTTCTCTGGGAAGGTGATGGTTGAGCAAAGTGCTCAGACTGAGTTGAGTCTAGCTGATGCGGCGATTCTTGATCAGTCTCGAAATGTAGAAAATCAGGCGTCTGGCTGTGGAGATATTACAGCGGTGCACTGGAAGAGTCAAAGGCAGTGGAAAAGATGCAGCCGTGAGCTCGAGACAGACGAGCAGGTTGGCGCTTCTGGGGATCCAACATCTGCTACGCAGGTTCGAGAATCTGCAGTGGATGGAACTGAGTGGGAGGTGCACTTCACTGAGGAGGGGAAGCCGCATTAGTGGCAGGAAAAGGTGGTTCGAAGACTGGCACGCTTGTGGACGATTAGGGCTTTTTAGGGTTTAGGGCTTTTAGGGTTTAGGGTTCAGGGCGTTTTAGGGCTCAGGGTTTCGTAGGGTTCACGCCTTTTTGGGGTTTAGGGCTTTGGGCTTAGGGCGTTTCTGGGGCTTAGGGCTTTTTGGGATTAGGGTTTTTTTAGGTTTTAGGACTTTTCAGGGTTTGGGCCTTTAGGGCTTTGTAGGGTTTCGGGTTTTTTATGGTTTTACACACGGATGATTACCCCATCTTCGGGTGTGCCCACCCAGCAGGAAAGCGCTATACTCAGCAGGAGGGACGCGCAGGCCTTAAGGGCAGCCTGCAGGTTCTGTTCACACCCCCCACGGAGGGCCGAGGGTTGAGGGGGGGGTGGGGGGTGGCTTGCCCTGAGTCGCCACAACCACATCTTCCTACATATACGACTACAGCTCACCCTCAACCCGAACCGCAAAGCAAGCGACGGCTGTGGCCGCGGGCTCCGAGTCTAGGGTTCGGGCTTCGGGCCTAGGGTGAACCGAAACCCGACATCTGAACCCGGTGCCTCTGGTGACCACCAAGGCACGGGACCTTGGTGGGCCCGGGTTTAGATTTCGGGGGTCAAGGCGGTGCCCTGATTCGCCACAACCAAGTATTCCTACATATATGACTAGCAAGCGATGGCTGTGATTGCGGGCTCCGATAAAACTACAAGACACACAATGCACGCAATACATTCAACACAGACACAGATACAGACACAGACAGAGAGACACAGACGGAGAGACACGGACACGGACACAGACACAGAGACACGGCAGAGGGACCTCTGCGTCCTGCCTAAAATTGCTTGAACGAAAAAAAACACCTCTCTCCCCTCCCCACTCCCCTCCCGTCCACCCCCCCTTTCCCCAAGGACGCTGCGCCAACCGTGCTCGCTTGCCCATGTTCACCAGAACTTGGGCCTCAAAAAGCGAACCTAGCCAGATCCACAAACCCAAACTTGAAGAGAGCATCCCCGACGGCATTTTATGAATTCGGACCAAACTAACCCCCTGACTAGTTTGATCCGAACACGGAAAGTACCTCGCAAAGAACGCCTTCCAGAGGATCCCCCTTCAACGAGCATTCAGGCCCCCACGCACGACCTGCAGCGCTTGCGCTTGGTCTTCTCCAAGGCTTGCACCGAGCCTTCTGATTGCGGAAGTCTTTGAGCCGTTAAGCTTGCGGATGCACAAGCTGGCTTTCTCGGCCCGACCTCCCATCTCTCTCTCTCTCTCTCTCTCTCTCTCTCTCTCCCTCTCCCTCTCCCTCTCCCTCTCCCTCTCCCTCTCCCTCTCCCTCTCCCTCTCCCTCTCCCTCTCCCTCTCCCTCTCCCTCCCCCTCCTCCTCCTCCCAGAAGGTGCCAGGCAAGGGAACTCATGTACTTTCATGGGCTGTAGCGGCTTATTCATAGTTCAACATGTTCTGCAACCACTGCAATGCTCTTATGAGAGCTGGACAGCCAGCACAGAAAATAATGACACACATGTCACAGCGCTCACCAGCTCATGAAAGCTTTGGCCCAGTTGCGGATTGTGAGACAGGCGGCGTCTCAACCTCTGCAGGCAATACTCCTGCAGGTCTTCCAGAACCCTGCAAGAAGCATACCTTGCACAAGGGGTGCTGCTACTGTTGCTCGTGCTGGTGGTGGTGTTTTGGTGCTGGTGTGGTGGGTGCTGGTGGGTGCTGGTGGGTGTTGGTGGGTGCTGGTGGGTGTTGGTGGGTGTTGGTGGGTGTTGGTGGGTGTTGGTGGGTGTTGGTGGGTGTTGGTGGGTGTTGGTGGGTGTTGGTGGGTGCTGGTGGGTGTTGGTGGGTGCTGGTGGGTGCTGGTGGGTGCTGGTGGGTGTTGGTGGGTGTTGGTGGGTGTTGGTGGGTGCTGGTGGGTGCTGGTGGGTGTTGGTGGGTGTTGGTGGGTGTTGGTGGTGGTTGAAGGGTGTTGGTGGGTGTGGGTGGGTTGGTGGGGGTGTTGTGGGGGTGGTGTGGTGCTGGTTGGTGGTGTGGTGGGTGTTGGTGGTGCTGGTGGGTGTTGGTGGTGTTGGTGTGGTTGGTGGGATGGTGGTGTTGGTGGGTGCTGGTGGGTGGTGGGTGTTGGTGGGTGTTGGTGGGTGTTGGTGGGTGCTGGTGGGTGCTGGTGGGTGCTGGTGGGTGCTGGTGGGTGTTGGTGGGTGTTGGTGGGTGTTGGTGGGTGTTGGTGGGTGTTGGTGGGTGCTGGTGGGTGTTGGTGGGTGTTGGTGGGTGTTGGTGGGTGTTGGTGGGTGATGGTGGGTGCTGGTGGGTGTTGGTGGGTGCTGGTGGGTGTTGGGGGGTGTTGGCGGGTGTTGGTGGGTGTTGGTGGGTGTTGGTGGGTGTTGGTGGGTGTTGGTGGGTGTTGGTGAGGCGGCCGGGCAGCCGACAGCAATCTCCAATCTAACTGACATGTTAAACGCAGGTAGGATGCTGAAGGCTGAGGCTGGGACGCCTTGTGTGCCCCAAGGTGTTCACGGGCAGCGTGCAAGAGCTTCAGCTGACATCTTGCCAACCGTTTTTGGCGCCATCAGGGCGGAAGCGGTTCTTGACTTTGAGAATCTTCACTTCCTGCCCAAAAACGAAAAAGGTAGAGAAAAGAAAAAACAACAAGGCATCGAAGAAGACTCTGGGATGTCACGAGGCCGCCCGCGTTGAGGTGAACCGTACAAAGCGTGCTGTGGATATATTTTGCTGGCGGGGATTTTCTGGAGCACTGGCGGAACTGTTCGCAACTGGCGCTGGTTTTCTCTGTAGGAAGGAAGAATTGGCGTCTTTCTTTTGGCAGTTTATCTGGTGTGGAACTTCACTGGAAAGCCAAGGAGAGGTGGATGACACTGCGTTTGTGAGAAAGGACCGAAAATTATTCTGAAGTTGGAATGTGGAAAGTGGAAGTGGGGTTTGGGACATGGTGGTTCAGGGCTTGGGTGTTCGAACTTTAAAAACTTGTGACCTTGAGGTTCGAGTCCTTCTTTCATACCCGCTTTTGGTTCCCCCGTACCCTAAACCCTAAACCCTAAACCCTAAACCCTGAACCCTGAACCCGGATCCCCTTCTAAGGGGCGCCGCGCCATGTGACGTGGAGCTGGAATTCCTCTGACAGGAGCACGGAGATGGCGGATATCGGCTCGGCCATGACCTGAAGGAGGGTTTAGGGTTCAAGGGGGCTGGAGGGTTCAGGATTTAGGGTTGAGGGTTTAGGGTTTAGGGTTTAGGGTCTAGGGTTGGAAGGCTCAATGAGGGTGAGGGTGTAGGATTCCGGGTTCGGGGTTGAACTCGGGTTCCGCGTGTTTAGGGCCTTGCGCGCCGTTTGTGAATGACCTTCTCAAAGGCCGAGTCGAGCCCTACGTACTTCAGAGGTTCGCTTAAGGCTTGCCTTAAGTGGTTCTTCGTGGGGGAATGAAGGACTCGGTACCCTCTGCAGCAAAATCTCTTGGAAGGCAATCAGGGGGCTACAGGGTTCCGAAATTCCGCCGTAAGGTACTTATAAACCCCTACTAGGAACTGGCAAGCTGTTGCAGGGTGAAGGTTGAGGGCTGCTTTTTCTATAAAGAAGTTGTTTAGGTCAGCTTGCTTTGGGTTTCAAGGTGCTTTTCAGGGTCCCCGCGGAAGCCTCCCTGAACCTGCCATGGGCGCCCCTTCAGCCCCTGAACCCAACATTAGCCTCCACAGGGTTTGGGGTTTAGGGTTTAGGGTTTAAGGGTTAAGGGTTAGGGTTTAGGGTTTAGGGTTTAGGGTTTAGGGTTGAGGGTTGAGGGTTGAGGGTTGAGGGTTGAGGGTTGAGGGTTGAGGGTTGAGGGTTGAGGGTTGAGGGTTGAGGGTTGAGGGTTGAGGGTTTAGGGAAATGCCCACTGGCGCCCTGAGTTGGATGCTCGGCACACTCCTCGAGCTGACCCATGACCCAGGCCCCTGAGATGATCCAAAAACCCTAAACCCTAAACCCCAACCCTAAACACGAAACCCTAAACCTTTAAGGGTTCCGAACAGTGACCCAATAGTAGAATAGGGTACTATCTGGGGCCTCTACTTTTTGGATCCTCCCACAGGGCTCCGGGGAAGGGCTCCAGGCGGGGTGCGGGGCTCGTCCCACTTCAAGACGAGCTTTCTTTTGACACTGGGCCGTTGGGGCCTTCAAGGCCCCAGGGCCGCGCAGGGTTCGCAAGACAACGAAGGCGCGAACAGCAAAGAAACACTAACCACCGTAAACCCTACAACCCCGAACCCTGAACGCATAGGACCCAAACCACCTAAACCCCTGACCTCTAGAACCCTGAAACCTCCTGAAGATCTAAACCCCCAAACCCCAACACCCTAAAAACCCTGAAACCCCTTTTGCGCTAAACCCCCTTTTTCCCTAAAAACCCCCAACCCCTGAAGTCCCGAAAGACCCACCCTAAAACCCTAAAACCCCTTTTGCCCTAACCCCTTTTCGCGAAAACCCCCAACCCCTTTTCCCTAAAACCCCCAACCCTAAACCCCTAAACCCCTAACCCCCGAAACCCCTAAACCCCTCAACCCTAAACCCGAGCTGGCACACCCAAGGCGCCGAGCAGTGTGTGCCGAAGACCCAGAGCTTCACTGCCTGCCGCTGCGTTCTTAGGGTTTAGGGTTTAGGGTTTAGGGTTTAGGGTTTAGGGTTTGGGGTTTAGGGTTTAGGGTTTAGGGTTTAGGGTTCCAGGCTAGCAGTTCTCTTACCTTGCTATTTGAGACAAGACCGCTGAGACCGAAACCACAAGTGTGATGCAGCTACCCCCTTTGTTGCTACAGACTCGATCTTCATTGTTGTTACACTCTTGTTCCTAAACCTCATTCCGATTGTAGATATGTTTTTTAAAATGACCATGTCCATTTTCTCACCTTGGGGGGACCTTCAGGTCGCCTCATATGGGCTTTCTATGCGCTACAAGTAAGGGGTACGGGTCTTAGGGCGGCCGAGGGCCTAGGGTGGATCGTGTGGCTTGAGTTTCTGGTGGGGGCGATGGGGGGGGGGGGGGGGTATGTAAAGGTCTGGGTGTGGGTCCATGACATGGCCTAGCGTAGGTCGGGCGGTTGAGTTTCCAGCACTGTTTGCTGGTTTCGGGTTCGGGTCTATGACATGGCCTAGAATGGGGGTCTGGTTGGGTTTTTGTAATGTCTGGGTTCGGGTCGATGATATGTCCTAGGCGGGTGCACGGAGAGAAGATGGAACTGGCAGTCGCTAACTTATCGACCCTTATAAACCCTGTATTTTCAGCCCTTCCAAACCCTTATAAATATAAGATCTTATAAACTCTTTTCAACCCTTTCTCACCCTCATAAGCCCTCATAAGCCCTTATAAAACCCTTTAGTTTGCCCGTGTAAGCCCTTATAAAGACTTGTACACCCTTACCATTACATACCCTTACAAATCCTCTAGCTGTACACACTCAACCTTTCGCAGCAAGCGGCCTGTGGCTTCTGTGCCTGAAGCTGCGCCGTGCGCCTGGCGCTACCCGCCCACCCGCACAAACGAAGCAGGGTTGAGGGTTTAGGGCTGAGGGTTGAGGGCTTAGGGTTGAGGGATGTTGAGGGTTTAGGGTTGAGGGTCTGGGTTAGGGTGCCGAAGGCTCAAAGGCTCTAAGGGTCCTTTGTGAACGGTGCTTCTACAGGACCTTGCAAGGGTGCGACCATGTCTGGTAAAAGGGAGACTCACCCTAAACTTGCCCTAGATGTAAACCCTAAACCCTAAACCCTAAACCCTAAACCCTAAACCCTAAACCCTAAACCCTAAACCCTAAACCCTAAACCCGAAACGCTCCTCCAGCTGCCCACCAGAGCCAGACTCTGTTTGGCGGCCAGCGTGGCCGTGCGCCTCTAGGGAAAGCGGTTTAGGGTTTAGGGCTTAGGGTTTAGGGTTTAGGGCTTAGGGTTTAGGGCTTAGGGCTTAGGGCTTAGGGCTTAGGTTTAGGGTTCAGGGCTTGGGGTGTAGGAGCTGGGCTCTTGGGGTTTAGGGACGTCAAGGGGATGAAGGGCTTCGGGCTTTAGAGGCTCAAACCCTACATCCTAAACCCCAAACCCCAAACCCCAAACCCCAAACCCCAAACCCCAAACCCCAAACCCCAAACCCCAAACCCCAAACCCCAAACCCCAAACCCCAAACCCCAAACCCCAAACCCCAAACCCCAAACCCCAAACCCCAAACCCCAAACCCCAAACCCCAAACCCCAAACCCCAAACCCCAACCCCAAACCCCCAACCCCAAACCCCAAACCCCAAACCCCAAACCCCAAACCCCAAACCCCAAACCCCAAACCCCAAACCCTAAACCCTAAACCCTAAACCCCTAAACCCTAAGCCGCAGGTACCTGGCTTCGGGGCTGCTATGAAAAGGTTGCAAACTTCAGACTTGGGAGCTGACTTCGGGGCGAAAAACCCGACATCCCAAGCCCTGAACCCCTAAACCCCTAAACCCCAAAGCCCCAAAAACTCTAAACCCTTAAGCCCTAAACCCTAAACCCTAAACCCTAAACCCTAAACCCTAAACCCTAAACCCCAAACCCTAAACCCTAAACCCGAAGCAGGCCCCCGCCAGCTCGCACTTTCCGGATGCCACGGCCGCCGTGGCGAACGCAGGCTTTGGGACAGCTCCTTGGGCCAAAAGCGGTTCCTTGAGTTTGCGGGTTAGGGGTTACGGTTTGCGGTTTAGGGTTCAGGGTTTAGGGTTTAGGGTTTGGGGTTCAAGGTTCTGGGTTGGGGGCGTAGGCTTCAGAGTGCAGGTTCTTTGAACGTCAAATCTGCGCGCTAACAACTGCTCTGAGAGCAGACGTCAAGTGTTCGGGTTTAGGCTGGGGCTCCAGAGCAGGGGTGTGGCGGTTGTCTTCCTAGTGCTTGTCCGGGTCTTGACAATCCATCCTTAAGCAACCTCCTCCCCACCCACCCCGTAGGCTGACCCGCGTTCACACCCCAAACACTTCACCATAGAGCCTGACATACTCGATACATGTTGAATATTGGGAAGGGAGTGGGGGGGGGGGGTGGGTGAAGGTGAAAATTGGGGAGGGCATTCCGACCCGCGAACCCGCGGGCTCAACGTTCCCTCAAAAACCCCAATGTTACCCTATATTATAGGGGAATAATTAGAATAGCGTGTTGGGGGGTTATTATAGCACACTTCTAAAGGGACCCGAAGGGAATACTAGAAGTAGTTACTTCGACCCCTGTAGTAAACCCTGAATCCCAAAGACCCAAACACCATTCTCTGCTGGCACCTCGGTAGAGTGTTTAGGTTTAGGGTTTAGGGTTTAGGGTTTAGGGTTTAGGGTTTAGGGTTCAGGGTTCAGGGTTCAGGGTTCAGGGTTTAAGCGGCACCTCGGTAGAGTTCTCGTCCCAGGTCTCGAAGGCAGCGGCGTAGACCTAAGGCTCAAGGCGGTGTTTAGGGCTTAGGCGCTCAGGTGTAGAAGCCCTAAACCCTGAGCCTTAAAACCGAACCATGTAGACGTGGACAAGGCTCAGGTCTTAGGGTAAGTTGCGGTAGGGATTGGAGTTGATGTTTCAGGGTTCAGGTTTGAGGGCATCTGAGTGTTGAAGCTTTTCAAGAACAAGTCCCCCGACCCTAGAGCCGGGTCAAACCAACCCAGCCAACAAAACCCAAAACAACTCCCGCAAAATCAAAATCAAAACAAAGAGCCCCCAGCCCCCCCCCCCCCTCCTCAGGCAAAGGCTAAATCACATTTTTGCCCTGGCCCTGCGTGTGTCCCCAACATGACTCTCCTAGAGTCCTAGAGGTTAAGGCCGGTGTTGTGCAGATACGGGTTTAGGGTGAAGGATCCTCATCATACATGTCACGTCACAAGGTCAGGCTTCCACCCGAAACCCTCGAACCTAAACCCGAAACCCTGAACCCTGAACCCTTCTGTTTCAGTCGCGCTAGTCCGGTTGAACCCTGAACCCTGACGCAAGTCTCTTTTCTTTCCTAGGACTCAGAGCACAACGTGTATATAAGCCCTGCCGCGCTATCAAGTGCAAGCTGCAGATGAGCATGAACAAAATAACAAGTCACTGAGCGCTTCTGTGCCAAGGTTCAATCAAATCGGAAGTTGACAGCGTCAGTCAGTTCTGCCCACTCATCTTCTTTGAGCTACAACGCTCGCGCTGCACTCAAGAAAACGGCGGCAACACCTCGAAAACCTGCAACCGTATCAAGGCCCGACCCCTAAACTTCAATGCCCCCAACAAGCAACATTGGGGTTTCCGGTACCTTACTGGGGCCCTTACTATAAGGGAATCCTACTATTTGGGTGACTATATCTATATTGGGGATCCCTTATTTTCGTGTACCTTACGGGGGCCCTTACCATAAGGGAATCCTACTATTTGGGGGACTATATTGGGGATCCCTTATGTTCGTAAACCCCCAAATCTTTCCGTCTTAGGCCAGCGGAGTCACATCCAGAAGGTTGGCGATGTCCGCAATCTTCACAGACCAGTCAGCTGAATCCTCTGGCAGCGCTCCAGGGCTTGGGCTTTTTCCTAGGGTTTAGGGTTTAGGGTTTAGGGTTTAGGGTTTAGGGCTTAGGGCTTAGGGCTTAGGGCTTAGGGCTTAGGGCTTAGGGCTTAGGGCTTAGGGTTTTGGAATTGGGGTTTGGGGCTTAGGGTTGAGGTTTATGATCCTGAAGGGTTTAGGCCCTCTAGTGGTCAGGTTCGGATGCAGAGCGTGGAAAATGAGGCAGGCTCGTTCTCAACCCCCTAAACCCATGGGGATTAGGGTTCAGGGTTCAGGGTTCAGGGTTCAGGGTTTAGGGTTTAGGGTTTAGGGTTTCGGGTTTCGGGTTTAGGGTTCAGGGTTTAGGGTTTAGGGTTTAGGGTTTAGGGTTTAGGGTTTAGGGTTTAAGGTTTAGGGTTTAGGGGGATTAGGGTTCAGGGTTCCTTTACAGAAGGCTTTCAGATCATGAATCCCGTGCTCAGGATGCACACAAGTGGTATCTGCTGTGAGTCCTCCTACTGTACCCCTTGCACAAGAAGCAGGTGACCGGGTTTAGGGTTTAGGGTTTAGGGTTTACGGTTTAGGGTTTAGGGTTTAGGGTTTAGGGTTTAGGGTTTAGGGTTTAGGGTTTAGGGTTTAGGGTTTAGGGTTTTAGGGTTTAGGGTTTAGGGTTTAGGGTTTAGGGTTTAGAGTCTCACCACACGGCCTTTCCCAACCCCCGAAACACTGAAGCTGCCGTCCAGGAATTCGAGCAGGCGCTCGTGATGCTGAAGGTAGAAGCGCAGCATGCTTGCGAAGAGGAACGCCCCCTCAGGTCGACGCAGCTTCCCGGCTTCAGAGATTTGGGGGGGGGGGGGGGGGGGGGGAGGCGTTTAAGGTTTCAGGGGGGCATCGCGGCTTTGCGGCCGTTGCCCCAAATTTTGGGGGCCCAGGGTGTAATATCGGGGCCATAAAAAACTAGAAAAGGGTTTGGGGGGGGGGTAGTTATAGTAGAGGTATAAAGGGACCATTAAGGGAATACTCTTCGTAATCATGCCGATCCCTCTTGTAGGGCCTAAACCCCGAACCCCTGTAGGGCTAGGGGCCTTGGGGAGTTGGGGCTCGGGGCGCACGTGGAGGAATCAAAGCGATGCCTGTGGCGCGACGGTCTTCGGATGCCGCGCATACCTGCCAGGGGCGGACCCTGAACCCTAAACCCTAAACCTTGAAGCCTAAACCCTAAACCCTGAACCCTGAACCCTAAACCTTGAATCCTAAACCCTAAAACCCTGAACCCTAAAAGGTTTCGATTTTAGGGCTTCAGGGCGGACCGAAACGTGGAGCTTCAGCCCCCAAACCCTAAATGGGTTTAGGGTTTAGGGTTCAGGGTTTAAGGTTCAGGGTTTAGGGTTTAGGGTTCAGGGTTTAGGGTTTAGGGTAAGAACCCTAAACCCCAAAGCCACCAAAAATCAAAGCCCCAGGGGCATGGTTGCAGCGCAGGCAGCGAGGGCCATGGTGCCATGCAGGCAGACATTCTGTAAGCCCATCCCTGGGCGCGTTGTTTGGGGTGTAGGATTTAGGGTTTAGGGTTTAGGGTTTAAAGTTTAGGGTCTTTTGGGAACCCTAGGCCGTAACCCGAATCCCCAAAAAAAGCCTAAACCCCAAAGCCCCAGGAACCCGACACCCCTAGAGTCTTTGGGCGTCGCGGCAACTGTGCGGGCTGCCGATTCTTTTTGACCAAAAGGGCTCAGGGTTCAGGGTTTAGGGTTTAAGGCTTCGGGTTTATTGAAAATGGCGAGTTGTGGATGGTTTATGTTGGTAGTTATATGGGGCCTACTCGCCGAGGAAGATGCTGGTGATGATTTCGGCTCCTGTGCCGTTCCCCTGTCTTCATTCACACCCCTGCGCAGAAGGCCCCAGCAGGAATTTCGGCTTCCTGGCTTGAGGGCTTTTAGGGAGACCCGAACACCCTCTACTGCCCCACATGGCCAAAAAACCCACAACTCCCGAAAACACAGTGTGATTGCAGGTTAGTAAAGGGCTACTTCTGTAGGGTTGGTTTTTTCAGCGTTACTTTTGAGGGGTCTAGGGTTCAGGGCTTGGAGGCTTCCAGTTCCCGTTTCTGAGCGCGGCGCCCGTGTCAGCACACCGGTCCTCGTTTGGCAGGTGAACCCGAACTCCACCCCTATTTATGAGGGTTTAGGGTTTAGGGTTTAGGGTGTAGGGTTTAGGGTGTAGGGTTTAGCGTTTGGGGTTAAGGCGTTGGGCTTCGGGCTGAAGACTTCATAAAGCTTTTGTGCTTCCTCTTTCTCCATGGTTTACGGGGCTCGGTGTTTCCCACTTCGCATCTTTACAAAGTGGTGGCTTCCGACACCCCAGGCCCGCAACCCTGAATCCTGAAAAGCTTCGGATCACTAACCCTAAACCCTAAACCCTGAACCCTTAGAACTATCCAAAGCCCTCAAAGCATCCCGAAACTGCTGGGAACCCCTCCCCTCCACCCAAACCGCCACCTTACATGGAGTTGATATGATGAGGCCTTTCGAAATCTCTACTAGAGTATTTGAGAACCCAACACCCCCCCCCCCCCCCCAAAAAAAAAAAAAAAAAAAGATAGAAAAAATGCCCCCAAGAAACCCCTAAACCCTAAACCCTGAACCCCAAAAACCCCAAAACCCTAAGCCCGGGCCCTAAGCCCTAAGCCCTAAACCCTAAACCCTAAACCCTAAACCCTAAACCCTAAACCCTAAACCCTAAACTTAAGAACCCTGTACCAGGAGCCTTGGGCAGGTTGAACTCTTCGGCGACGAGCTCCTGAGGAAAAACGACCCCAGGGCCTCCTAGGCTTCAGGGTTTAGGGTTTCGGGTTTGGGGGTTGAGGGGTTGAGGGTTTATAAGTTCAGGGTTGGTTTAGGGCTTTAGGGCTTAGGGTTTAGGTTTAGGGTGGAGGACATTATATTTACAATCCAACATTAATGAGGTTTTTTGTCTTTCATTTTCTATTTCCATTTATTCTTTGTGCTTTTCTTCTTTTTGATATTTTTAATATAATCCTTTAAGGAATTCCACTAATAATAAAATAGCATTTTTCCTTTCATTATTAGTAATGATTTCGTATTAAAACAATAGAAATCCTTTTCGAATCAAGTTCAACTCCTATTAGAGTTGATTGAACTGCTTTTAAAATTAGTAGAAGTTCGATTTCAAAAAAACAATTCCAACACCATTAAAATTGAATTGAAATGCTACGAAAAAAGAAGGCAAATAGAAATCTTGTTAAAATAATACAAATGGGGGGGTCCCCCCCCCCCCTCCCTTTTCTTTGGGGGGGGGAAGGGGGAGGGGGGTTTGTTAGGTCAAACAGGGAAGGGAGGGGGGAGGGGAGGGGGGGGGGGGGGGGAGGCGGGGGGGGTGGGAGGGGGGGGAGGAAATGAATTTGAAGAAGATATAGATGGAGAATTAATATCTTTCCATAGAATCCCGTTAAACGCAATACAAATCTCATTAGAAGGAATAAAAACCTCATTCAGATTATTAGAAATCTTTCAAAAGTAACAAAAAATCTAACCCGATTAGAATCAAGAGAAGTCCAATTAAAACTTTAATTGAAATCAAGTGAAACCCTATTAAGAATACTTTTTTATTAAAAGAAATAGAAATGCCACTAATAGAAGCTAGAAACCCTTGCTCCCTATTAAATAAAATTCCACATTTTGTCTTTGTTAATTTCTATTAAAGTAAATCGAAATCTTATTAAAATTGGGGGGGGGGGGGGGAGGCCCCCCCTTGAACAAGAGAGGGGGGGGGAGGGGGGGGGGGGGGGGGGAGGGGGGGGGGGGGGGGGGGAGGGGGGGGGGGGGGGAGGGGGGGGGGGGGGAGGGGGGGGGGGGGGGAGGGGGGGGGGGGAGGGGGGGGGGGGAGGGGGCGGGGGGAGGGGGGGGGGGGAGGGGGGGGGGGGGGGGAGGGGGGGGCCCTTGAACAAGAGAGGGGGGGGGGGGCTGGCTTATGTTCCCGCAGGCCGCAGTGGCGCGCACTATCCAACATGTTATGTTAAAAGCTGTACCAAATAAAAATGCAGGATTCATTATCTCATTTACTTCTATCTTCATCCTATTTTACTTTATGAGAAGTCTTTCAATGTCATTCTATTTTACAATTAAGACGTCCAGTAGATTTAATGTTTTGGTTGCTTTCACTTTTTTCTTTTATTTGGACAGGTGGTCAATTTCCTGTAGACAACTTTCTATCTTATGGTCGTATCTTGACATTACATTATTATCTTCTTATTTTCTGGTGTGTACTTCGTTGTGTTCTTTCGCTCAGTATATTCGCTCTTTCACACACTTCGTACTATTATTCTATTCTCTGTACACGCGGCAATAGGTTTATTCGTGAAGCCGCGATAATAATAATATTGTAAGGGCTTACAATTTAGTATATTTTATAAGGATTACGCATGAACATATGCTAAATTACTAGCCCGTGTACTTCGTTCTCTCCATTATTGTATTTTTCCCTTCGCATTTGCGGAGTGAACATGAGAAGGGGCCTGCCAGTATGGGATGAGAATGGGAATCCTTCTGGCTGTCCAGGGATTGTAAGAGTTTCGTCTTCCTTTATTTGACGCTTGTCGCTCCTGAACGTTCTCATCGCAGAAGAACTGGGCCTCAGTTTAGGAAGCGGCTGTGGCGGTTTTGGGCTTTAGGTGCACGGAGGATCTAAGGCTTTGAGGATTCACTGAATGCCCTCATCCTCCAAACCCCACACCCGAAAACCCCAAACTATTCTGGTGTTGCCTTTCCCTGAGCCCCTAGACCCTGAACCCCAAAACCTTCAAGCTCTTTACTGCACCCCTGCTGGGGTACGATTAAACATTCTTGTTCCTCATTGGGTTTAAGTAGACATAAAAATGGAAAAAGGCTTTCAAGCATGACTCAGTTTACGTCACCTTGCACGCTTCAAGCCTTATCCCACCCTGACGGCTGTAGCCCAGCTCCGACGCATGGGGGGAGCCCGGGCCTCGTAGAACTGGATGTGCGCCTCCTGCGGGGGAGGGATTTTGGATTCTTCAGGGTTAAGGGCTTAGGGTTGTTAAAGCTTGGGGCTTAAAGCTTAGGGCTTGAGGATTTCCGGGTTTGAGGGCTGCAGCGGTTCCAGGGTTCGGCCGTCTTCTGAAGCACTCTTTGGCCATTGAACACGCTTCGCAGGCCCCTCGAACGCACAAGCCACATGAGCCCACACATCCCACAACACAACGTCACGTCCCGCACCTGCAGAATCAGCACAAAGCTAAGGGGGCTGACCAGAGTCTGTCTTTCTGCTTCTTATTCTGGTCAACCTTCTCTCCAGCAGTCTTACTTGGGCATTCAGAGCAATTCGACCATAGCAGGGTCAACCGATCCTGGGGTTCGAAGGGTATTGAGGCCTTTTTTGAGCCCAGACTTTAGGCTTTCACAACTTAAGGCTTAAGACTTAAGGTTTTAAGGCTTTCAGAGTGCAGGGCCTAGGGCTATAAGGTGGTTTAAGACTTAAGATTTTAAGGGGTTTTTAGAGTGCAGGGCCTACGGGTTATATGGTTTTTGGGGTTTAGGGGATGGCACTCACCCACCCCTAAACCGGGCGAGCTCCTTCGGCCTCACCTCATGGATCAAGCCTCGGATCTGAGCCGAGGATGCAGGGTCTCCACGCCGAGGGCTTTGGGGGTTGAGTTCCGGGACCCTGAACCCTAAACCCTAAACCCTAAACCCTAATATAGTACCTAGCTAGGATGGCCCTTAAAACCCTGTGAAGCATATTCCTGACCAGAAAATCATAACATGTCTGACTTGGTCCCAGGGTTGTCTGGAAAAGAATCTACAGAATGGGGAAGGCAAAGCAACCCACAACCTCCCTGTTCTGAGAAGATGCTCCGGCTTCCTGGAGGCCTTGTTCTTCGTGCAAGATTTCGGGGTTGAAAGTTTTCGGGCTTCGGGTTTCAGGTTCCCTAGTCAGGGACAGCCCAAACCCTAGGTGTGGGATTTTTTTGCGCAGCTACGCTGCATCGCAAAAGATGTGTAGAGTGCAGGGTTTAAGGGTTTAACCCCATCTAGCCCTGCATTGTCGACCCTCAAGTCTGGCCGTGTGGCTGCTGCTCCAGTCGAGGAGCGCCGGGTCCTCCCCAGGATTTGAGGTTTTGGGGTTCAGGGTTTAGGGTTGAGGGTTTGAGGGTTTGAGGGTTTGAGGGTTTGAGGGTTTGAGGGTTTGAGGGTTTGAGGGGTTTGAGGGGTTTGAGGGGTTTGAGGGGTTTGAGGGGTTTGAGGGGTTTGAGGGGTTTGAGGGGTTTGAGGGGTTTGAGGGGTTTTTGAGGGGTTTGAGGGGTTTGAGGGGTTTGAGGGGTTTGAGGGGTTTGAGGGGTTTGAGGGGTTTGAGGGGTTTGAGGGGTTTGAGGGGTTTGAGGGGTTTGAGGGGTTTGAGGGGTTTGAGGGGTTTGGGGGTTTGGAGGGTTTGGAGGGTTTGGGGGTTTGGGGTTTGGGATTTGGTGGAAAGCCATTGGGTGTCGAGGGTGCTTGGGAGCTTGGGACATGGGCTTTGGGGATCTGGTGCAGTTAGGGGTTAAACCCTAAACCCAAAACCCAAAACCCAAAACCCAAAACCCTAAACCCTAAACCCTAAACCCTAAATCCTTGCTTGGCCCTAAACCCTAAACCCTAAACCCAAAATCTTAAACCCCCAAACCCTAGCACCCTAAGAACATTAAGAACCCTAAGACACCCTTTGAAACGTCCGCGTTGCCCTCAGTTTAAAGGCACCCTAGGGTCCAGCTCATGGCAGATCGCGGGAAGGCCATCGCTGTCGTCCTGCAGAAGGGAACTTTGGGTTTAGGGCTTCGGGCTTGGGGTTTAGGGCTTTGGGGGTGGGGGTTTTGGGTTTGAAGTACCGACTGCCCTAAAGCCTGTGCCCTTTTTTGGGGGGGCTGTCTTGGGGCCTAAACCCTTAACACCTTAACCCTCAATCAGCCACAAAGTCAGACCCACACAGATCAGCCCCTGCTTGGAGTGGCAACGTGCACTCAGTTGAGTTCACTGTGACGGGAAACCGCGACTGCGGAAAACCACGGGACGGTATGCCGGGCATGACCGGGTATGCCCGGGTATGCCCGGGTATGCCCGGGTATGCGTACTCGGGCGTACTCGGGCGTACTCGGGCTGCAGTCGCGGAACGCGGCCGCAATGAGTTGCTCAGGCAGTCGGTGGTAAGGGCAGGGGGGAGAGTCCAGTTTAGACTAGTGGGCCTTTTGCTGCATGGAGAGCGTGGCGTCAAGCGCCGCCCAGTCCTGGTGCAGGGAGACGCTTTGAAGGGTTTGTTGAGGGTTTGGTCATGGCCTAGTCTGTGAACACCGGTGAGGGGGGGGGGGGGGTTTTCTTTGCGGGTCCGGTCCTGTTAGGAAGGCAACGAGATACGTCGCCGGCGTTACCTATGATGGCCATGTCCTAGAACAACTTTCATGTGCACATTCGCAATCACTGCAGGGAGTAATTACTTGGGAACCTGAGCGTGAGCTCCAAGGAACGAATTTCAATGCGCACGGGCCCCACTGATCTGCTCAGCGCACATCTGGTAGCTTGAGCCCTTTGTGCTGTGTGGATCTTTGAGGGACTCGGAGTTTAAGGGAAAAAGGAGGGACCCCTATAGAAGGGACCCTTAATCTTATTCCCCCAAGTACCCCCCTAAATAGCCCCTAAGGTCCATTTGCGCGAGCCCCTGAACCCTAAACCCTAAACCCTAAACCCTAAATCCTAAACCCTAAGCCCTAAACCCTAAACCCTAAACCCCTTAAAACCGGCGTGCGAAGCGAGTCCTGGAAGAGCCGGCATGTCAGCGAGTGGGGCAGGACCAGCTTCCAGGCAGTCATGCTCCTGAGATGGGGGAAGGACAGCTCACAAGCCCTAAACCTTAATTGTTTAGGGTTTAGGGTTTAGGGTTTAGGGTTTAGGGTTTAGGGTTTAGGGTTTAGGGTTTAGGGTTTAGGGTTTAGGGTTTAGGGTTTAGGGTTTAGGGTTTAGGGTTTAGGGTTTAGGGTTTAGGGTTTAGGGTTTAGGGTTTAGGGTTTAGGGTTTAGGGTTTAGGGTTTAGGGTTTAGGGTTTAGGGTTTAGGGTTTAGGGTTTAGGGTTTAGGGTTTAGGGTTTAGGGTTTAGGGTTTAGGGTTTAGGGTTTAGGGTAGGGTTTAGGGTTTAGGGTTTAGGGTTTAGGGTTTAGGGTTTAGGGTTTAGGGTTTAGGGTTTAGGGTTTAGGGTTTAGGGTTTAGGGTTTAGGGTTTAGGGTTTAGGGTTTAGGGTTTAGGGTTTAGGGTTTAGGGTTTAGGGGTTGGGGGCCTAGACCTTTAAAGAGTTTTGGGGTTGAGGGTTTAGGGCTTGGGGCTCTAGCTTGAACCCTACACCCTTGCTCCCCCCCCCCCAAGCCATAAGTCCCCAAAGACCTCTCCCGAAACCGTGGGCCCCAGCCCCCTGAAGCCCTGTACCCCTGAGCCAAAGGCCCAACCGAGTCAATGGGTTTAGGGTTTAGGCTTTCTGGTTTAGGGTTTAGGGTTGAGGGTTTAGGGTTTAGGGTTCAGGGTTTAGGGTTTAGGGTTTAGGGTCTAGGGTTTAGGGTTTAGGGTTTAGGCGGTGGGCTCCCAGGTCAGGATCCCGCCCAAAGGACATCAAAGCGCCCTGCTCGCGCTCCGGGCGCTCCTGCAGCCCCTTAACTCTACACCTGAACACTTTCCAGGCGGTGAAAGCTCTGTGGGCTGCTGAACCTTAGCCTCCTGAGCCCTCTGAACCCTACACCCTAACCCCTAAACCCCCTGCCCAAAACCCCTAAACCCGGAACCCCAACCCCAAACCCCAATCAGCCGGGTTTCGGCTTCCAGGGTCCTGTAAATATACCTTCAACTTCAAATTCAACTCCAATTGGTAAATCATCATCATCAATCGCAACACTTATCGAATCAGTACTATTTACTGTTTTAAATACTGCACCATTTGTAAATCTAATAATAATTTGTGTGACGTTTAATGCGCTCTGAGGCGCTCAGGGCCGAAGAGCTTCGAGCTGCATGGCTCTCCGTGCGTGGGCGGAGGGATTCAGGGCAAGGTTTCGGGTTGAAGGTTTCGGGCTTAGGGCTCGAACCCCCTTAAAACAACAAGGGTTTAGGGTTCAGGCTTCAGGGTTCAGGCTTCAGAGTTCCGGCTTTAGGATTTAGGGTTTGAGGTTTCGGGTTTCGGGTTTAGGGTTTGGGGTTTGGGGTTTAGAGTTTAGGGTCCAGGGTTCGCCTTGAGGAGGGCCCCGCTGTGAGGTACAGGCAGCTGAGAGGCCACATGTTGACCAGGTGAGGATAGAGCTCAGGGTTTCAGGGGTTGAGGGTCTGGGGCGTTTAGTCCTCACCTAAACCCCAAACCCTAAACCCTAAACCCGAAACCCTAAACCCAGATTGTTTCTTCCTTACTTAAGGTTGAGGGCTTCTGGGGGGCCTGTGCAGGACGGGCGGGTCGGATCCGAAGTCTGCCTCCCCCCCTAACCCTACGTGGCGGGAAGGCTTTGACGTCCGCGTGCTCCCGGAATAGGTCGACCTGAGGGAGGGTTTAGGGTTTAGGGTTTAGGGTTTCGGGCTTAGGGGGCTTAGGGCCACAACCCCTTGTTGTCCCAGGGTCTCAGTGAGCTTCCCCCGGCCTGAAACCCCTAAACCTACATAAACCTCCACACCCCTGCACCCCCTAAACCCTAAACCCTGAACACTAAACCCCGAGAAAAGGGCCCCTAAACTAGAATCCTGAGCCAGGGCCACTGCGAACTCCAGCAGGTCCACCGAGTTTCCGGGATTGTGGCTCTGCTCCTCGCGCAAGGAAGGCGGGTGGAAGTTTGGAGTGTTTGAGGTTTAGGGTTTAGGGTTTAGGGTTTAGGGTTTAGGGTTTAGGGTTTCGGGTTGATTTGGGGAAGTGCAGGGTTATGGTTCAGGGCTGAGTGTTCACAGGTCGTGAAGAAGAAAAGCTGCGACCAGGCCACGATGCAGTCTTCTAGGTGGTCTCAAAGATGTTTGCTTTCACCCTAAACCCTAAACCCGAAACCCTAAACCCTAAACCCTAAACCCTCCCGAAATCCCAAACCCTAAACTCGAAACCCCTCATACCAGAAGTTTGGGGGCCCCTCCCTAAACCCAAAACCTTAAACCCCAAACCCCAAACCCTAAACCCCAAACCCTAAACCCTAAAACCCTACAGATTACAAGGGGAGTCCTCTCTGAGCAGAGCGCCCGGATCATCTGAGCCCTGGCTCCGGATTCAGGGTTTAGGGTTTAGGGTTTAGGGTTTAGGGTTTAGGGTTTGGGGTTTGGGGTTTGGGGTTTGGGGTTTGGGGTTTGGGGTTTGGGGTTTGGGGTTTGGGGTTTAGGGTTTAGGGTTAGGGTTCAGGGTTCAGGGCTTCGGATTCAGGGCTTAGGTTCAGGGTTTCGGGTTCAGGATTTAGGGGTTGGGAGTTTAGGGGGTTTAGGGGAGAAATGCCTACGAATGGACCTGAAGCCTTTCTCCAGGGCTTAGGCTGCAAGATTTCGGGGATGAGCTCCCACTGCCGCATATTATACCATTGCCTGGCCTCGCTACAGAGGATTCAGAAAAAGGGCATCTTGGCGTGAGGGCGAGCGCTTGTGTGGAGTCCATTCAAGTTGTTGAACCACATGAAACGATTCTTGTTTGTCTCGTTTTGGCTGTTTTAGGTGTCGAGTTCCTCGTCACTTGTGTGCGTTCCCTGCGTCCGGTCGAAATCCTCACCGCTAGTGTGTGTTTGTAAACATGGCCTCACCTTTTGGACTTCGACCCGAAACCCAAGCCGCCAAAACCCAGAGCCCCAGCCCAAACCCTAAACCCTAAACCCTAAACCCCTTGCCTTGGACCACCTACTCCGCACATGCTCGCCGAAGGGCCAGGACGCCCACCTTGGCAACAGTGGCTCGAAATTGGGTTTAGGGTTGAAGGTTTAGGATTTAGGGTTCGGGCTTAGGGTGAAGGGCCACCCAGGGCAACCTTTGAGGCCCATGGCCGGCACGATCCTTCCCTACAAACCAGAGCATGTTCGGGCCATCTACCCTAAACGCTAAGCCCTGGTTTGCCACTGGGATGTCCCTGCGGGCATGATGTCGCAGGCCAGTCTGGGCCAGTACTGGTCAAGTTGTTAAGGGTCTAGGTCTAAGCCAGGGCGGCGTGTGTTCGTGCTATTCCAGGCAAGATGTTCCCAGTCCTTAATGGGATTATAATAGGGGGGTACTATGAACCCTTTGGGGCCCTATTGAGGACTGTCGGAACAATCCTTACAAATGTAAGAACTACCCCTGTTAGTATAAGGGGAACATCCTAAAGGCAAAGCTTTATATATCCACCCTGGCCCCTAAAACTTGAGCGCTACAAACTGTCGCAGGGCGCAGGCTCCATGATGAAGTGCGGCTTGTCAAAGACACCCATCCTCGCCGGATCTAGCTGATTTGGATTCGTGTTTAGGGTATAGTATGTAAAGTTTAGAGTTTACGGCATAGGGGCTTGGGGACATAAAAGCTGCAGTGCTGCTAAGGCCTGAAGAATGGAGGGTTCAAGCTCTAAACCCTGGGGTTGAAGGTTATTGTTCAGGCACACCTCCCTGCCTTTCAGGTAGGGCATCTATGTACTATGGGAATGGGATCCTACATCCCAACTCTCTTACATCCCAACTCTCACAAGTGTCTGAGCCCTCGACCTGAACATAAAGTTCAAACAGCCCTAATTCACGAAAACTTACACCCTTCATTCTAAGTCCACAAACAGTTCATCACCAGCACCTGTCCCAGCAGAACACAAGATGCACTTTGGCAGCCAAACTCTCGATCTGTCGCCAGCCAAATCCGTCCGGTCCAGTTCGCCTCTGGGCCCTAAACCCTAAACCCTCAACCCTGAACCCTAAACCCTAAACCCTAAACCACATCGGCAGCGCCCTGGCGCACTCTGCATCAGGAAGGGCGGGCGGGAAATCGTAAAGACCTGGTGCGCGATCTGAACAAACAGGCTTCATTCGGCGCAGATCGCGAAACGCTGGGACCACATATGCCAGTGATCGCATCACACGCGCGAGGCGTGACTGGCCCAAAAGTTTCAAGGGGGCAGAGGCCCTGGCCTTAACTAGTGACTCGCATCTCTCCCAACCCGAACCAGATCCCTGGAACGAGACAAGGTTGGGAAGGAATTCGGACATTCGCGAACAAACTGCAGATGCATGCCGCATGCTCGTAATTAAGCACGAGTCAAACCGTATGCCCCAACCCCAGCCCTTCCCGTGACAGAGCTCATCTGAGGGTTTCCGAGATTAGGGGTACCTTGTCGGGGTCCTTGTGATAAAGAGATCCTACCATTCGAAGGTCTACATTAAAGGGGTCCCACCCTAAACCCTAAAACCCTAAACCCTAAACCCTCAACCCTCAACACTAAACCCTAAACCCTAAACCCCAAACCCTAAAACCCTAAACCCCTAAACCCCTAAACCCCTAAACCCTTCATTTTCGTAAGCCCCCAAATCTGGGACCCCGGCGCTTCAAGCAGGAACCGGAGCCGCTCGGGTCTCTGCGACGGCCGCGTCTTCATGAGCACCTTTCCACTGTGGCAGGGCCCTAAACCCTAACCCTAAACCCTAAACCCTAAACCCGAAACCCGAAACCCTAAACCCTAACCCTAAACCCTAAAAAACCCTAAAAAAGCCCTAAACCCTAAACCCTGAACCCTACACCCTAAACCCTGAACCCTAAACCCGAAACCCTGCAAATCCCAACCCGAAAGCTCCGCGCAGCCCCATCGGCCGAAAGCCGGCGCCTCTCGAAGTGAGCGCCACCAGGAGAAGGTGGCGGCTCCGAACCTTCACATTTAGGGTCTCGGGCTTAGGGCTCGAAAGGTTTAAGGTCTAGGGTTTAGGGTTAAGGGTTTAGGGTTGAGGGTTGAGGGTTGAGGGTTTAGGGTTTAGGGTTCTACCGTTTGAGGGCTTTGGGCTTTGAAGGTTTTCGGGTTTAGGGCTCTGAAGGTTGAGGGTCTTGGGAGGATTCTGGGCTCTAAGCTTGAGATTTAAGTGTGTGTTCGGGGGATTTTGGCTGTAGAGTTTTTGGTTTGGGGCTAATTAGTGCTCTGGGAAGGTCCGGTCCTGAGCTTTGCGTGTTTTATATAAGGGCATTGATGGATCTTAAACACCCAAGCCCAAGAAGCAGTCAAACCCTGCGCAGGGCGCGTATCCCGGAACCCCAAACCAAAAGTCCCGGAACCCCAAACACACAACCCTGAACCCTCCTAATCCCAACCTCCCGAAACCCCATTAAACCCCCTCAGCTATTGACCCCCTGAACCCCCTTAAACCCTCCCCAGACCCTCCCGAAACCCTCCCTCAACCCTCCCTCAACCCTAAACCCTCAAACTCGCAGCCAGTCTCAGCCGAAGTGCTTGCGGACAGCTGGAAAAAGCACCATCGGCATGACCTCTGCAGATGCCATTGAGGTCGGCGGGTTTAGGGTTCAGGGGTTTAGGGTTGGGGGTTTGGGGGTTGAGGGTTCAGGGTTTAGGGTTTAGGGTTTAGGGTTCAGGGTTTAGGGTTTAGGGCCCTTCAATCATCCCCCAATGACTCAAGGGATACCAAAAGCATTCCGGCTGGCACGGCACCCAGTAGGGCTTCGATTTATGGAGCTGGCAACGAGCTCACAAAACTTCGGGCACCTCTTCTAGTACAAGAGGTCTTGTGTTCGGGGTTTGGTCGCATCTCTCCTTTACGCTCCCTAGACCTCTAAAGCCCAACGGGGTTTAAGGTCTAGGGCTTAAGGCTTAGGGCTTAGGGGGCTTATGGAGCTTAGGGGGTTTAGGGGGTTTGGGGGGTTTAGGGGGTTTGGGGGGTTTGGGGGGGTTTAGGGGGTTTTGGGGGTCTAGGGGGTTTAGGGGGTTAAGGGGGTTAAGGGGGTCTAGGGGGTTTAGGGGGCTAGCGGCGAGTTGCAGGAACTAAACCCTCAACCCACCCGGGCCCCAAGACTTGAAGTGGGGATATGGGCTTTGGGTTTGGGGTTCAGGGTTTTGGGGTTCGAGCCGAGGGTTCAGGGTTTGCTTTTTAGGGTTCAGGGTTTAGGGCTTCGGGTTTAGGGTTGTTCAGGCTTTAAGTCTTTGAGTTTAGGATTGCGCACAGCCGGGCGAACATCTTAGTCCCGTGCACCATGGTGTCCGGTGCCTGCAGCAGTACACCAGCATCCCGAAAGGACCAAACGGTTTAGGGGCTTATGGTTTGGGACTCAGGGTTTAGGTTTCGGGGTTTGACTGCAGAGAAGAACCTTCTTGATTTGAACATCTCAGCCCCTGCTTGCAACAAACAATGGTGGTGGATAAGAACGGATAAGAATGCTGCAACATCAGAAGATGGGGGGGTTCAGCTTCTGCAAGATGGTGACGAGGATGATGGTGATGGAAGTTGGCAAGTAATGATACGTGTGGAGAGCGCACATGACCATATAACAGCCAAGAGGATGATGAATTTCCGGATGCTGATAAGCGCTGAACGACCCAAATCTGCAAATGCAGGCTGCATTCTGCCTGCCAGCATCCTTCCAAGCACCAAAAAATCGAGTTCCAGGTTGTGCTTGTTTCTGTTCTCGGTGATTCTTGTTCCGGTGGCGATGACCATGATTGCGATGATGACGATGAATAAGTATGTAAGTACTACGATGACGACCATGACGACGACGACGCCTATTCCGATCACTAAAACTAACTTGACCATAGCTGAAGTGGGGTAGTTCCTCAAAGTAATCTGGCGGACACGTTTTATGCGAATGCCTGACCCTAAACCTTGCCTGCAACCCTAAGGAGCAGGGCTTCAGTGTTTTCAGGGTTTTCAGGGCTTAGGGTTTAGGGCTCTTTAAGTTTAGGGTTTAGTGTTTAGGGCTTAGGGCTTAGGGTTTAGGGTTTAGGGTTTAGGGTTTAGGGTTTAGGGTTTAGGGTTTAGGGTTTAGGGTTTAGGGTTGAGGGTTGAGGGTTGAGGGTTGAGGGTTGAGGGTTGAGGGTTTAGGGTTTAGGCTGGGGTCTTGGACCCATCTGGGCCTTCAACTCCGGCGATGTACAGCACCTGCGGTCGGTGCCTGGCAAAAGGCAGCGGCTTAGGGTTTAGGCCTGGTAGGGTTTAGGGTTTGGGGTTTGGGGTTTGGGGTTTGGGGTTTGGGGTTTGGGGTTTCGGGTTTAGGGTTTAGGGTTTGGGGTTTCGGGGTTAAAGGGCTTAGGGTCTAGGCCAGAGGCGCAGGTTGGGCGGATCTCAAGAGCATTTCGGCTTTCGGGTTTGGGGGGTTGGGCAAGCCGCCCCCCGAAGCCCTAAGAAGAAACCGAAGCCCAAACAACCCAAACAACCCAAACAACCCAAACAACCCAAACAACCCAAACAACCAAACAACCCAAACAACCCAAACCACCCAAACAACCCAAACATCCCCAAACATCCCCAAACATCCCAAACTTGCCCGATTGCACACCACCTAACCCAGGTGCAAGCATCGGGTCGGGTGCCGTTTCGGCCCGCGGCTTGGCCTTGAGGCTTGGAGGGTTTAGGGTTTAGGGTTTGGGGTTTAGGGTTTAGGGTTTGGGGTTTAGGGTTTAGGGTTTCGGGTTTGGGGTTCAGGGTCTTGGGGCTTAGGGAGAGCGTAGGGTTCGGGGGTTCGGTCTAGGGAAGCCGTCAAATTCCCAAAGAATGCACGAACCCTTAAAGCCCGACACCAAAAGAACCCACCGCAACAAGGTCTCTTGGGGTGGGGCTACCTGAAACGGCACCTGAAACGCCTGAAACCCTACAGTAGCCCCTGAAGCTCCAAAACCCCAAAACGCCAGCAAACCATTGAGCCCTGAAACCCCAAACCCCTAAACCAGCCCCTCAGCCCCTAAGCCACCCTAAACCCCAAACCCTACACCCTAAACCCTAAACCCCTAAACCTGTCTCCAACACGATAGGGGCCCCAGCGCAGACGGCTCCCTGACTTCATTCATCCTCAGGGGGCTGTTGCTTTCGGGGATTTAGGGCTTGTCGGGTTTAAGGGCTTTGGGGTTTAGAGTTTCTGGGTTGAGGGCTTTAGGGAGTTAAGGGCTTTGAAGTTTTTGGGTTCAGGGTTCAGGGTGTCTTGCGGGGCTCAGGGTTTAAGGGGTTTGGGCCTTTTCAAGGGTTAGGGCTGGTCTAGTTCGGGGCGAGGGTTTTGGGATACGCAGGCCTTATCGCAGTGTATTCTAGGATTTCAGGTCAGCGAGGTATATATGTATGTGGCTGATACCTTCAGGGTTCTCTATGCTTAGCTTCTAAGTGCAGGAAGCAAAAACGAAGCAAAATGTTTTGTTTATGTTTGTCCGTAAGCAAAAACATACGCGCCAAGAAGTTTCAGGACGTGCTTTGTTTTGCTTTTCAAAATGGAAAAGTTTTTGTTTTTGCGGCGGTTGTGAGGTCTGACTTGCTAGAGGCTGCACGGATAGCTGGTGGACACAAGGTTTTTGCACGCAGTTCACCATTGAGCTATGGCCGTTCTGGACTTGTTTTTGCCTTGCGTGAGCGGCAAGCAAGGAGCTGCTTGAGCATGCTTTCAACCGGGGTGTGTTTGTGTCTATGGCACAGACTAACAACTCTGAAAACTGTTTTGTTGTTTTTTAATGCTTTGATTTGTTTGTCTTTCATGATGAATGTTGAAAACTGTTGTTTGCGGTTGTCTTTGCGGCGCTTCTTTACGCTGATGTCTTTGTGGGTGGCTTGCTTTTGTTTTCGATTGTGATTTGCGCGCACGTAGAATATATTCCCAGAAAATTATCTCTACACTTGAATTCTGACAACTTTTTGTGTGTGCGTGCGCTTTGTGATGCTTCTTCATGCTGGTCTTTTTGTGAGCTGCTTGCCAGGCTTGCCAATGTTTTTCGATTGCGATTCACTTGCACGTAGAATATACTCGCAAGAAATTATCCCCTACACCTAAGTTCTGAAAATTGCTTTTGTGTGTTTTGTGACGATTCTTCAAGTTAATGTTTTCGTGGCTCAGAAACTCGGCAGGCGTCCTTACGGTAAACTAACTGAAAAGAAATGAACGTGACACAACTCGCCAGCGAGGTATACGCACCACCGGAGCGCCTTAGCTACAGCGTTTAGGTACCATTACACACCCGTGCACTTGCGCACACATATGCACACGTACGACTACGCACGCAGATGATTGAGAGTGTCTCAGCCAGATGACGTTTTGAAGTTGGCGCGTTCTCGGCCGGGCTGGCGGCCTCGCACCTTTTCTCAAGTAAGCGTGACAGGCGCTGAAAAGGCAACAGCGATGCATAGAATGGTCACTTGAACTTCTACATCCAGGACACGCAGTGTCTTCGCACGCGAACCACTGGATTCTGGACCAACGAACCATCAGGACCTGCTGGTTCACGTTGTTGCGCGAAAGACATATGTCCTTTGTGGTCTTCATTTCAGAAGCAGTCTTGCTGAGGCAGCGGCGGTCTGAAGGCAAGGAAAGCCTAGGAATGACAGAGGTTCAGAGATACAAAAGGCTGCGTCATCAACTTTGCCACGATGTCTGCTGCGCGACACATGTATTGTCTTCGGCAACGCGTAAGAAAAATGCTGAATCTACAATTTTACTGCGTTGCATCCATATTGTACGGCCCAGATATATTGGCAACATCGGTTTCAGTAGAGACGCAAGCATTGAGCGGCGGACTGATGTCTGTTCCTGCTGAGTATGAGTTTGGCTCAACACTGCATGGGTGATTATGCAGTCATATGGAACGCATTCGACAACACTCTTACTTTGCAGCGAAAGTCACTGTGTGTCGGCTGCACGAATTTGGATTTACAACTTGTTCGGTTAAACTGGCCGTAACATCCAACAACTTGAATCTAAAGGCATTTTGCGCAAACTCCGCTTCTCCAAAACTGCAGCGCTGCCAACCCATGTCATAGAGGCAGGCAACCGGCTCTGGGGACTACTGTGAGCGACAGTCCGGACGCGGCTGTGTTCCGGACCGTGAAACGTAGGTTCTATGGAGCTGGGACCACCCCGCCCTCCCCGTACCTCCCTGTCCATCTCTCCCTCGAAGGCAAGGGTTCAGGATTACGGCTCGGTAGGGAGTGTGATGGGGGCAGCTGGCGGGAGTACGTGAAGAGCGCCCGAGCACGTGAAGAGTGTGCCTCCCTTCCCCTCCCCGGAGTGGCTCCCTGTTTTGCCGCCGCGCACACACTGCTGCGGACGGCGGGATCATCTGACCCAGCGCACGAGCTGAACCTGAGCGGACGCAGGGTTGTGCTTATTCGGAGCCCGCGGCGAGCTTCACCCCAAGCTGCAAGGTCAGGCCCGCTGACGCTGGATCGTCCACCGGATCGATCCGCTGGCAAATGTTTTGCACTCGGAGGCATTGTGGCGATGTCTGAGTGTTGCGCTGTCTCAGATCGTAGCCGCCGCCTTTGAGTCGAGAAGCCAAATGAGTGTTTTCGATTCTTGCGCGGCTCCGGGCAGTTTGAGCCGGGAAAGGGACATTGCGGCTGCTGCTGATAGAGCCCCGGGCGCATCTTCATGACACGGGCCACGATCGAGCGAGAGGTTTCGCTGCCGTGTTCCGTGTCAGTGAAGACGTAGCGCCGGCCACCCCACTGATTGAAGCTCGCGGGCTGCCTTTTCCTGAGCAGGTTTCGGGAGACTTGTGGGTAGAGCTGGTCGTACGCGTCCTCCAGCTCCTGGTCGAACATGTCCTCAAGGTTGTTCAAACTCGCGGCACGTCGTTGACGTCAGGACTGGAATTTGCCAAAATCCTAGTCCGAAGCATGGGTTCCACATCTTGCGAGACCTAATTCGATGCGCCTGCCTTCTTGCTCTTCACCGCCGACACGAAAGGAGGTGACGGCAGAAACTCGTCCTTGACCCCACAATATCCAAGATAGCAGTTGTGGACTGCTTTATGAAAAAAAACAGTACTGATGACAAATCCACAAGCGTACATCACACGCACTGATGAATATTTTCTTGCTCGGTAGTTGAAGTTCAATAGGTGACACACTACTTACTCCTTAAGATTGTTTCAAAATGTTGGTGTTTAAATGCGTTACTAATCTCATAGTTTCCAAAAACCCTACCACGGGTAGCAAATACACGAAAACTAATTCAAGCAAAATAGACCCAAAAGAGCTCTCTCTCTCTCACATATATATATATATATGGATTGGGTCTGGGGGTTTTGGAACGCACTGGGGATCGCGCTCGCGCTCACGCAGGTTCCAGTCTTACAGGGCGTTGTCTCCCGAGGCACCCGCACTCCAAGTTTCTCGCCATAGAAGCTCTGGGATGCGCCCTCTAACGCGACCCCTCAGTCCCCCCCTCTGCACTCGAAATCCCACTGAACCCCAAATAATTCCGGCCACGCCCGAAGCAGCTGAACCCAAGCACCCCCGAACTCAGCCGAGACTGGCGCAGGGTGGCGTTCACCTCGTCACCCAGGCTGTCCTTGAAGCTGCTGACCTCGGCTCCCACAAAGCTCGCAAAATCTTTGGGCGCCCAAAGGAAAGCGCAGCAGGATGGGAAGGGTCTTAGGTGTTGAAGGGGTTCTGAAGCCTAAGCCCTGTACTGAATCCCCCTAGGACCCTAGGAGCCGAAACCCCCCTCTCAGGTCCCCGAACTGAGCAACACAGCGCCCTCCACTCCCCACTGCTGTGGCTGCAGCTCTACGGGCAATCCACATGGCCATCTCCACCTCAAGTCGAAACTGTCAGGCAGGGGAAGGTTGTTGGCTTTGCCTTTTTTTTTTGGTGGAGTTTGGGGCTTGGGGTTTAGGGTGGGGGGGAGAAGGGGGGGGGGGGGGGTTGGGGGGGGTTGGGGGGGTTTAGGGTTTTGGGTTTGGGGGGTTTGGGGGGTTTTGGCTTTGGGGTGAGATGGGTAGCTCTGATAAAGCAGGTTCCCGAGGCGTGGGCCCGATCTCGGTAGACCCAAGCAGGAGAACCTCTGCAAGCGTAGTCTATGAATGGTTTGGGCTTTGGGGGTTCGGGTCTAGTGGTTAAGGGTTTCTCGCTTGGGGTTTAGGGATCAAGGCTTGGGGAACCCTAAACCCTAAACCCTAAACCCTGAACCCTAAACACCCCAACCCTACAAACCCTATAAACTCTAAACATCTCATGCAGGGGAAGGCACCGAAGCTGATGTCCAGGTCCTTGTGGCCTTGGAAGATATCCACGGGCCGACCTGAGGTTTTGGGGTTTAGGGTTTGGGGTTTGGGGTTTAGGGTTTAGGGTTTAGGGGTTTGAGGGTTGAGGGTTTAGGGTTGAGGTTTCGGGTTTTAAGGGTTCTGGGGCTTAGGGGTATTCAAGGGTTTAGGGTTTATGGTTCAGGAGTTTGGGGTTTCATGGTTTAGGCATTGTTGTGTTTCAAGGGTTTCTAGGGTTAAGGGTTTCGGGGCTTTAGGGGTTTAAGGGTTAGGCATTTAGGGATTTAGGACTTTAAGGTTTTTGGGTTCAGGCTTTGCGAGTATTAGGAATTTGGGGCGTTTGGGTTTGAGGGGGTTTGGGCAGGTCGGGTTAGGCTTTAGCGTTTGGGGTTAGGGTTTAGAGGAGATGTGGGCTCGGGTGGGTTGGGAGTTTGGGCTTTGAGGGTTGTCTTTTCTGATCTGGGTATTGCACCCGAAACCCGAAAAGGGCTGAGGGTTGGGTTACGGTTCGGGGCGAAGGGGTGGGCATTCCTAGCTTGCCAGACCCTTAACCCCAAGTCTTAAGCCATGAACCCCCAAACCTCCCCACCTTAGAGGTACAAAAGCCCCACAAACCCTACTCCAAACCCAAAGCCTAACCAAACTCGAAGCAATCCCTACCTAAGAGTGCCTTTTGGAGGGTTCCTTCAATTCGGGGTGGTGGGGCCCCTTTTGGGACAAAACCATACACGCACTCCGCTAACCCCTCGGTGCACGGCCCATGGGGGTCTTCTCAGTCACGGTGTCCGTGGCCGAGGGGAAGAACGTCGCCTCGCCAAGCCTCAGTCTGTTCAGTTCTGGTCGTCGAGGGGTTTGGGGTGTTGGGTTTTAGGGGTTTGGGGTTTAGGGTTTAAGGTTTAGGGTTTAAGGTTTAGGGTTTAGGGTTTAGGGTTCAGGGAAAGGTGTTGGGCTGAGGATGGATGTGCAGAAGAAGACCAGAGCCTTATACGGCCACACAAACTGGAAGTCCAATGTGAGAGCCGTTCATACCGAAATGCCCTTAAACCGAACACCTTCATCCCCAAACGATAAAAACTAAGGCTGCTAAGCTCCAAAAGCTTTTTCCCTACACCTAAACCCTAACCCTAAACCCTAAACCTTAAACCCTAAACCCTTTGAACCTCCAAGATCATCCTACATCCATCCCCCCGCCACAACCGAACAACTCGCATTTAACATCATTCCCTTAAATTGTGATCCATTGCAAACCATCCTTGAGCTACCCTGAAAATTCTGATACTCCACATCACGGTGCTGCACATTTGCTGGCTTCTTCAAGGTTTCCCCCAAACGCCTTCAGCCCGTAATTAGCCGAATCGAAACTGGTGACCTCAGAACTGACGCTAAACCCTAAACCCGAACCCTAAACTCGAAACCCTCAACCCTAAACCCTCAACCCTACACCGCACCCTTAGAGCAACCCAGAAACACAAAATGGCCAGAACTGGCCCTGGGGGCCCCGGGCGGCTTCCAGTCGGCGTCATCCGCCCCGGCACCATTTGAGTGGCCTTGGGGTTTAGGGTTTAGGGTTTAGGTTTTAGGGTTTGGGGTTTGGGGTTTAGGGGTTTAGGGGTCAGGGGGTTTGGGGGGTGTAGGAGGTGTAGGAGGTGTAGGAGGTTTGGGGTTTAGGGCTTCGGGTTTGGGACCTAATCAAACCCGAAACCCTGAACCCTAAACCCTAAACCCGTCTAGGGCATGGGCCACCGCTGCGCAACCCTGAGGTTGAAGTAGGGCTCCGAAACCTGGAACCAAAATTATAGGGTTCTTAAGGGAGGGGGGTTCAAGGGGGGTATGTAACCCAAGGTTCCCTAATCCTCCCCACTTCCCTAAGGCTCCCTAAGCTTCCCTAAGGTTCCCTAGGTACCTACCCCCTTGAACCCCCCCCTCCCTTAAGAACCCTGTAACAAAAGCGCTTTCCAAGCAGCCGTTGGTTTTCGCCGCAGCACTGCCGTTGGAAGGCCCTTTGGGGTAGCCATTGTCCGCATCAATCCTCTGAGCAATTGCATTGCTGTTCATTCTAGTTAGGGCTTCGGGCTTCGGCTCAGGTCTCAGGGCTTAGGACTTAGGGCTTAGGGCTTAGGGTTGGAGGGTTTAGGGTTTAGGGCCGGTTTTGCCCACATTCCCAAGCGACGCACTCGCAGATTCTGCTTACGGACAAGCCCCTAGACACAAACCCCTACGTAGACCCCCGAAGCCCCATATGCCGAGCCCAACAAGCCCTAAACCCTAAACCCTAAACCCTAAACCCTAAACCCTAAACCTTTCTACAGCGAGATTTGGCGGGGCATCGGGCCTCTGGACGAACTTGGCCGTCACCCAGCCATCCAGAGGCTGGGAGAGGCCTGTCATGGCCGGAAGAAGATGCTTGCAGGGTGTAGGGCTTTAGGGTTTAGGGTGCTGGGCTTTGGGTCTTGGGCTGTGGGGTTTTGTCTTGGGTTTAGGTGCGGTAGAAGTTTTTGAGGCTTAGAGTTACTTTACAGCTTTAACCCCGAACCCCAAAGGCCTTAAACCCTAAACCCTAAACCCTAAGTAAGCTCTAAGCCCTAAACCCTGAACCCTAAACCCCAACCGAAACCCAAAGCCCAACCTCCGACTGGACTGGCTGGGGCCACCACGTAGCCGGAGCCTGCCGGAAGCCTCCTCCTCCTGCGCGAGCAGGGAAGCAAGTGGGGGTCGGGTTGAGGGTTCAGAGCTTAGGGATGAGGAGGGTTTAGGATTTCAGGGTTGAGGTTTAGGGCAGTTTGGGGTCTCTCAGACTGTGGCAGTAGGTAGTCGAGAATAGGACGCCTTGATGCCTATGACCCTTCGTAGGAAGCACACATTGTATGCATCTATCCTGTCCAACATCTTTGTTCGTCAGGGTCAGGCGCTCCAGCGTTCCACACCATATGCGAGGACTTGTAAAACTGTGCTACAGAATATCCCGAGTTCGGTCGTTCCTCGGAAATATGCTATTCCGAGACAACCAATCGGGAGCTTTCATAAGACTCCTCTGCTCAAACAAGCGTTCCCGAGGCTGGTCTGGGGCGGAAGCAGTCGAAGACTCAGGGTTTAGGATGCAGGGGTTTAGGGCTTATGGGCTTTAGGGCTTAGGATGTAGGAAATTAGGGCTTAGGGGCACCGCTCCTGCACCACCGTGACCTGCGTGCCAGGGAGAAGCTCCTCAAGGACCTGCCACCACTGTCACTGTCCTTCACTGCCGTAACCCTAAACCCTAAAACCCTGAACCCTGAACCCGAAACCCTAAACCCTAAACCCAAAGACAGTCTGGGCTTTAAGGTCTCGGGCTTCCGGTTCAGGGCTCGAAGCCTGCCAGCAGGACTGGCTCAGTCAGGGCTTTGAAGCTTCAGACTTCCGGTCTCTGGGGGCCTGTTGCCAAGGGAAGCCCTCATGCGAACGAAGCTTCCATCGGCACGACCCAAATGGCCCTAATGCTCTGACAGATGGTCACCACTTTCTGGGTACTCGACATCGTAGAAGCTGATATCCGTTTAGGGTTGCGTCTGACTTAGACACCTTTAAGGCCCCCAATCCCACCTCCTTTGGGAAACCCAAAGCCCAAACCCTCAAGCCCCCACACTCTACACAGCCACGCTAAGATCTCCTTCTTTGAGCACTTGCTTCATAACAAACCTAAACCCTAAACCCCAAACCCTCAACCCTCAACCCTAAACCCTAAACCCTAAACCCTGAACCCTGAACCCTCAATCCTAAACCGATGTAAAAAAGGGGCTCGCGCCTCCGAGTCGAGGCTGGCGGCCTCCCGGACGATGCAGGCATTCTGGCCTCGTCTTTGAGCCAGCGTGTCGGGCTTGGGGTTTAGGGTTTTAGAGTTTTAGGGTTTAGGGTTTAGGGTTTAGGGTTTAGGGTTTAGGGTCTAGGGTCTAGGGTTTCAGGGGGATTTTGTCGATCAAAGTAATCAGCCTACCGGCGAAACCCTGAAACCCCAAAACCCGAAAACGCTCAATGAAACTCAAAACACCCTAAACCCTAAACCCTAAACCCTAAACCCTAAGTTTTGCTTACTGGCTCTAACTTGCAAGGTTTAGAGGGTTCAGAATTCAGGACTGGGTTGGGGGCTCAGGGCGCAACCCTAAACCCTACACCCCCAAACCTGGAGCCTTGCGCAGCCGAGGTGTGGGCACACCACCGTGCCCTCCCAGCATTGCTCTGACCTCCGTGGGGCAACAGGCAGCCAAAGAGCAGCGATTTAGGGTTTAGGGTTTAGCGTTTAGGGCTTAGGGCTTAGGGCTTAGGGCTTAGGGCTTAGGGCTTAGGGTTTAGGGTTTAGGATTTAGGGTTTAGGGGTGTAGAGTTTGAGGTTGTGTGAGGGTCTTTTTGTTGGGCTGCCTGGAATCCCCTTGCAGGATAGAGGCTGTACCTACTCCACGCGAGCCCACATGGACGTCGGGTCCCATGACTCTTCTTTTTTCCGACCTGAGCAAGAAAGTCGGCAGAGGATCCATCTTGGAGAATTTGTGTGGCCTTGCAACCGGGAGCGGAGCGACCTGATCCACAGGCCTGTGACAAGGTTTAAACATCACCTGAGCCAAGCAAAGCACCTCCTGGAATGAGAGAAATGCCAAACGCCTACCGATTCGAATCTGGGAACCCCTCAAAAGATGTACCTTTCATAGCAACCGTGTAAGTCGAACCAGCTGAGATGCTACAAATTTTGCTTCAGTATGGTCCAGTAGAAGGCTATTCTGCAGCTTGGTGTTGAGGGCTTCGTGCGAATGCACAAGAGTCTCCGGGCTCGCGGCGCAGGCTGGAGCTGGCGCCATGTGGGCATGGCCAGAAGTCAGTGCTTCTACCGCTTGCGTGATGTTTAGGGGTTAGGGTGTAGGGTTCAGAGTCCAGCCCTGTAGGTCTTGTGGTCCCTGGGGCGGGATTCGGGTTCAGGGCCCAGGGTTACGGCGGGGCTTGGGATTTGGGGGTGTGGGGGCTTAGGGTGTCGGGTTTGGGGGTCTTAAGTTTCCGGTTGGCATAGGGCTGCGAGTCGGCCAGGCTGTGGGCAGCTGTCACAGTGCTTGAGGGTTTGGGGCTGAGGATTTAAGGTTTAGGGTTTGGATAGTCCAAGTTCCCACATTTCCACAACTCTCCACAAATCCACCAACCCTGAGGCAACTAAACCCTGACCTCAAGCATGAAGCAGGTGTTGGCCATTGGGCGTTTTTTCGGTTTAGGGTTCAGGTTGTTCTGCACAAGGAAGATGGTCTCATTCTAGAGCTCGGGCCGAAGATGCATCCCATGGCATGCGATGTGGGCCTCGGGCTTAAGGCGATTGAAACCTACGAGTTCAAAGAGTGCAAGCAAGCTGCATCGGGCACATTTGAGCGTTCAATCCTGCGGGCAGCAATCACTCGAATCTTTGGAATGCTTGCCTATGCCCCGGCTTCCCCATTCGTGCTCTCCATTGACACGATTTGCAGATCTTGTGAACATTGCTGCGAGCCACAAAGAAAGCTCGCCATTCAGCCTTGCTTCACTACCATTTGCTGAAGAACCCCCCCCCCTCCACAAAAATAATGTACTTGTAGAAATAAAAACATCTTCCCTATATGACCCTTATAAGGATATTTCTACTTTTTTTTTTTTTTTTTGGGGGGGGGGGCGGTTCTTAAGCAACTCTTCAGGGCTTCACCTTGTAGGTGACCTGATTCACTCCTGCACTCAGCTTCTTCGAGGCAACCTCTTCTAATCGGCTGGCATCTTCGCCGGTGAACAGCGGCACGCCATCGCCAAGACTGACGGGCATCTTGCTGACAATAATCCTGGCGAGTCCAAATTCCTACGGACACGCGTTTAGGATCAGCTGGCCGTACATGGACAGACTGCAAGAAGACCGGACCTGGCTAGAAACACTACAGGCGCGAGAGGCCGTACACTGTGCACCTGAGGCCCCCTAAACAGCTGCAAGCCCTCTCAACCCCGCAAAGTTCGCGTTTTGAGTTTTGAGTTTAGGGTTGAATGTGGTTGAGGCAAGATGGCCCCCCGGAACTGAAACCACGCCTTTCGTCACCCGAAAGCTCGAGGGCAAAGGCCATGGGGTTTAGGAAAGCCTTCAAAGGTCTCATCTAATGGAGGTCAAAAACCGAAGATCTTGCGCTACGTTCGGGGCGTGCCCCAGCATCCGACTCACTGTCTCCCCATTTGGGGCTGAGCTCCTCGTCAGCAGCCGCGCCGCCAAAAAGCGGCGGATGGTCTGGCCCCCATCCACGTAGACGTCTTTGACACCCGAGGCGGCCAGATCGGCAAGGATGTCCTGGTACTGGTCAGAGTTGGTTGCGTTGCATGTTCCAGTGCCACCAGTCATTCCTTCTACTGGCTTCTCGTAGCAGGTTTGCAGTGGGTTTGAGGGCGTCTCATGGCGATTGCAGGTAGCTTTCATCTGTGCAACCTCCCTGCCCTAAACCCCCAAAATATGGACACGACGATTATGTTCTCCTGGCAAAAGATCATTGCTACAAAGACCCGAAACCGACCTCCCAGACCTACCCAAAACCCTAGGGTTTGGGGTTTAGGGTTTAGGGTTTAGGGTTTAGGGTTTAGGGTTTGGGGTTTAGGGTTTAGGGTTTAGGGTTTAGGGTTTAGGGTTGAGGGTTTAGGGTTTAGGGTTTAGGGTTTAGGGTTTAGGGTTTAGGGTTTAGGGTTTAGGGTTTAGGGTTTAGGGTTTAGGGTTTAGGGTTCAGGGTTACCCACCCGCCCGGCTCCTCTGGCTTTCCTTTGGCCAGCTTCACCTTTCCTGTTGGACGCGCAGATGGGGCTCGACCGGAAGCACATTCGTGCATTTCAGGGTCTTAGGGCTGTAGGGTTTCGGGGGGTGTGGGATTCTACGGGTTTAGGGCATTGGGTCCAGGGGTTTGGGGGTTAAGGTCGAACTTTACAAAAGCGAAGCTTCCCGCCAAAACGTCAACATGGTAGCCCTCTATCCCTACACAACATCCGAAAATGCCAAAATCCCCAAACTTCAAAAACGCCCCAAACCCTAAACCCCAAAATCTCCCGAAACCTTACCCCCAAAACCCTAAACCCTAAACCCTAAACCCTAAACCCTAAACCCTAAACCCTAAAAGCTCTATGAGCTGCCCAGCTTCCTTTCAGCCTCTCGGGCACCGCCACCCCCTTCTCCTTAGTTGTCCCGCATGCTGGTGGAACTGAAGGTTAGCCTTCGGGACGATATAGGGCTTAGAAGCGACCTAAACCCTAAACCCGAAACCCTAAACCCCTAATCCCTGGAGCCCTAAACCCCCGAAGGTTCCCAACTCAGCGACTAAGCCTCGCTCAGGACCACCACCAGCCGGTCGCCATAAGGCCAGGGGCCACCCTGGGTTCAGGGGTTTGGGGTTTGGTGTTTGGGGTTGGGGGTTTGGGGTTTGGGGTTTGGGGTTTAGGGTTTAGGGTTTAGGGTTTGGGGTTTGGGGTTTAGGGTTTGGGGTTTGGGGGTTTGCGGGTTTGGGGGTTTGGTTTAAGGGTTTAAGGGTTTAAGGGTTTAAGGGTTTAAGGGTTTAAGGGTTTAAGGGTTTAAGGGCTTAAGGGTTTAAGGGTTTAAGGGTTTAAGGTTTAAGGGTTTAAAATTTTAAGGGTTTAAGGGCTTAAGGGTTTAAGGGTTTAAGGGTTTAAGGGTTTAAGGGTTTAAGGTTTAAGGGTTTAAAATTTTAAGGGTTTAAGGGCTTAAGGGTTTAAGGGTTTAAGGGTGCAGGGTCTAGACTTAGGGCTTAGGGTTTGGAATAGCTGGGGGCTGGTCGGAGTCCTGGGCCATTTCGATAACTGGGACTCAAGACAGGGCCAACAATCTGGTTCAACCTACATTTGGGGCAGAACGGTTTTTAAAGCAGCCATAAGCAGCTGTAATTATGAGAGGTCGCTACAGCCCAAAGCTCCCAGCTTATGCCTCGGGCTGAGGGCTTCGGACCTGTCTTGGGTCTTTGGGAGGCCCGGCAATCAAGAGGACAACACGAAAGCATGCAGAGGGCGTGTCAGACGAAGAAATTCTCCCTTAAGGGGATGCTGTGGGCTGTGCACGCCGTACATTCTCGGAGGGAGCCTCACCGAAGTATGTATTAACGTTGCCAGGGCTGGATCGAAAGACAATATGAAGCTGGAGCCATTGGACCCGCTGCCCTGTCACGTGAATTCGCCCTCGATCCTATTGCAGTTCTGTGTACAACAAGACTTCTGGTCTACTCGGTTCTCTGAATGCCCCTTTTGTGGCTCCGAAAACCGCCCACTTATCGCGTCCACTCGGCAGCGCCTCCATGTCCCTCACGGATTCGAAGGTCTTGCGCCCCATCACCACAGCGTCCACAGAGGACAGGAACCGCTCGAAGCCTGCCTGCGAGAAGCAGGCGACGGCATGTCCAAAACTCAGCTAGGGGTGGGGTGGTAGGGTGGTTGCAGACTTGAAGCATGTGCACACAACATGGAAAATTGCATGTACGAAGGGTCATGAAACTCCACATTTGCCGGAGCATGCCTCAAGGCCTCACATCATGTTTCTGCAGATCCCGCAGTATACTTTTCATCATCCCGCGTCAGCCTCGTCCTCACTCAGCTTGCTACTAAAGTCATTCCTGAGAGATGGGCGGAAGTTGGCATAACAACACTATGATCTGTTTGACTTTGGTGGGTAGTCGTTACTGTTTCGCAACCGCCCTGGACAAGCTAGTTAGAGGAGAGCCGTGGTACCTCATACTGCAACTCCTTGCCGCTTGGAGTCAACCAATCAAGCGAGCCATCCGTCTTAGCGATGAAGCCATCCTCGCTGGTCGCGATGAACACGGAGGCCGCTGGCAGCCGGCCCGTACGCACGGCGCGCGCCGGCGCGCGAGGCAGTGCCGCCAGCGCGGTGACGGCCAGGGAGAGTGTCCTTCGACGACCCGGCGGCGGCGCAGGGGGGGCGACAGCGGGGAGCCTCACTGGCGCCAACATGGCGGAGGCGACCTGCAAGCCGGAAGCGCCTTGAGAAAAAGTGCATTATTTGGCAAGATGAGGGCCACCCATAGTAATACTCTAAGCAAGATTGGCGAAGCCAAGGGGCCGTCAACTCTAACCCTGAAAATCAGAACCTGTCCCGTAAGCCTCAGAGCCCTATGCGGACCCTAAGCACCATAAAGCCCCAGAAAGCCCCGAGATCCCCACAAAAGTGCCAGCCCCGAAGCCCAGAAGCAAGAAGCATTGGAAGCAATCGCCTTGGTCCGAACGATTCAGGGGGCCCACTTGTGAGGCCCCTGGCCCGCGTGGCCGCACACTGCGGCATCGACTACACAGCCTCTTAAGTTTCTGTTTGAGGCTCTTACATTAAGGTTTAGGGAGTTTAGGGTTTAGGGTTTAGAGTTTGGGGTTTAGGAATTAGGGTTTCGGGTTTGGAGTTTAGGGTTTAGGGTTTAGGGCTTGTCTCATGGTTTCCTTAGAATGGTGACTTTGCGGCAACTTCAACTCTCCTCAACAGCAACCCAGAGTCTCTTCCGGAGGTCTTTGCAAGTCTGCTCCTAGCAAGGAGAAGCGGAACACAAAAACCCTAAATGTCGTGGGCCACATTAAGAGCCCTACGTGTTGAGGCTCCCCCGACCCCCAATGAGGAGCGCGGATCAGAAAGTCCCATCTGGACTCATTTCTGAACTGGCTTCGTGATGAAGGACCTCAGATCTTTGGGTGCTGCGCTTAGTAAGGTCGAGGCCTAGAGGGTTTTTGGAGTTGGAGGTGTCAGGTTTGGGCTCGGCAAGGGCCCTTGTTGGGGTTCAAAAAGCAACCCCACCGCAAAGATGTGGCAACATCAACAAAGATAATAAAGCAGTCGGCACTTGCCGCCTAATGCTTGGGGCTTAAGGTTTGGGCGGGGGACTGGCTGAACCCGAACCTTGCTTGGTTTCAAAAACTCAACCGACATGCAGAAACCCTACCCCTTCCCCCCCGCCCCCGCCCCACCCACCCCCACCAGCCCCAGAAGCCCGAAAAGAACGAGACCCTCAACACACCCCGCTCTGTAGGCCCAGGGCTGGCTAGTGTCCGGGAACCACATCCGGAGCGGATAGAAGTCCGAGCGCAGGGGCTTGTCCTGAAGGTTTGGGGTTTAGGGTGTTGCGCTCAGCGTTTAGGTTTCAGGATTCGGGGCTTAGAATCTCAGTGGACGCTGTAAGATCCCTAAGCGCTAGAACCCCTAAACCCTACAATCCCCTAAACCCTAAACCGCCCAGACCTGAAACCCATAAAACCTGAAATGTCAAGGCGCGAAGGGCCCCCCGGATGTGTTATCTTCCATACCTTTAACCGGACCTTCCAGAAAGGGACCCTGATGATCAACAACCCCCACTGCTCACCATGCCTGGCCGTCCTCTACCAGCGCGACCTGCATGGGCTGAAACGGATTTGGGGTTTAGGGTTTGGGGTTAGGGCTTAGGGTTTTTTGTTCGGGCTTTTAAGGCTCAGGTATGGGCTTAGGATGGATCGCAACGGTTCTCGAGTTTAGGGCTTAGAGCGTCGGGTTGAAGGCTTAATGAGGGTAGCTTTAGGTGGTTCGGGGTTTGAAGGCTTGGGGCCTTCGGCAATATTCGGTTGGGGCTGAAGCGTCTACATCCTTCTGGTTCAGGGCTTCAGGTTAGGATTCAGGACGCAGGGCTCGGAGCTTCGGGTCAAGGTGTTTCAAGCTTCAGCTTTGAAGACTTTGCGGGGTTGGGCTCATAAGGCTGAGGGTTCAAGGCTTCGGATTTTAGAGGCTCAGGATTCAAGGACTTAATGGTTTCCCGGGTTTGGGGTTGAGCTTCTGCTGTAGGGGTTTGGCATGTCTGGGGTTGAACGATGTTGAAGACAAGGGTTCAGGATTTTGCAGGTGAGCAACACCACTTCCAGAAAAGGCAGCTGCCACCGAGCTCTTTTGCCAACGTGGCGCCTTCAACCCTGACTCCTCAACCCTAGACCTCTAAACCTCGAAACCCGCACCCCTAAAAACTCCCCAAACCCCGAAATCCCTCAACTCGAAAATCCCTAAACCCTGAACCCCAAACCCCACCTCGATAAACCCCTAAACCCCCAACCCGCAACCCCTAAAACTCCTCAAACCCCTAAACCCTTCTGCTCTGTCTCGTGCTCGCCACATGCAAAGTTTGCATGTCTTTCAAAGAGCGTGCCTTGAGGTGGTCCTTGAAGTAGCCTCCCCTTGGGCTGAGAGCTAGCAGCGTGTAGGGTTGAGGGAGCTTCGGGGTTTAGGGTTTAGGGTTTAGGGTTTAGGGTTTAGGGTTTAGGGTTTAGGATTTAGGGTTTAGGGTTTAGGGTTTAGGGTTTAGGGTTTAGGGTTTAGGGTTTAGGGTTTAGGGTTTAGGGTTTAGGGTTTAGGGTTTAGGTTTAGGGCTTGGGGTTGAGGGTTTAGGGCTTAGGGTTTAGGGGGTATCAGAGGACTCTTCGATCATGGAGGACTTTAGGTTGAGAGCAGACGTTGTTTCGTTGAACGCACGTCGTAGGGATGGCTGAGCGTTTTTGTTCCTTCTTTCCGTTGTGGGAGACGGTGGGGGCCGGGGGGGGGGGAGGGGTGGCGGCGGGGTTTATTTGTTTTTGAGAAGGGGGCGGGGGGGGGGGGGGGGCGAGGTTTCCGTTCTTGGGCGAACCTAAGGGTTGTGAGCGTTTTGGGGGTTCTAGGGCTTCGGGGATTCAAGAGCTTTTGGGTTTGGGAAGTCCAGGGGCTTCTGGCGGTAGTTGTCCTCCGCAGCCTTTGGAGAAACAGGTGAGGGGGCTCTCAACCCCAAAACCTCAGCCCTCAACCCGAAAACCCTCACAACCCTAAACTTTATCCTAGAACCCTAAACCCTCAGCCCTCCGGCCCTGAACCTCCAAACCCGAACCCTCAACCCTCAACCCTCCCTCAGCGCCAGGCTCGAACCAGTTTCTCATTTTGGCGCTGGTGAAGCCCGACTGCGCAGCTGTCGGGTCGAAATAGGGTCCCTAGACAATGTAGGGATTATGGTTTGCGCAGGGCTGTTTCGAGGGCTTCGACCCACTCAGGGGTCCCTGAAACCCTCAACCCTAAACCTCAGACTTGGCTCTTTTGGGGCTTCAGGATCCTGGAATCGGGTTTCGGGGCGTCAGGTCTTCCGGTGTTTAGGCTTCGGGTGTGGGCAACTCGCGTCCAGAGTTCGGGATGAGCCACTTACTCTCGAAACCATGCCACACCACAAGGTGTCGGTGGTGGTTGGGGATTGTAGTGGGGTTTGGCGTGCTAGGATTCCCAGGCGTTGGAGTCTTTGGAGTCGGAGGGCTTCAGGGCTGAGGCTGCGCCTGAGGTCTTGGGGCTCAGGCCCGAGCTTGCGGATGTGTCGGGGTTTTGATGCTCGATGACAGATCCATAAACTGGGCCCTGCAAGCCCCAACACCGGAGGGGTCACCGATTGCCACTCTTAGCCCTTTGGAAGGCCAGCGTTACAACGGCTTCCCTTGGATCCAAAAGTCTGCACAAACTCTCAACCTCCGAACCTCCAAACCCGAACCGCACAAACCCTGCAACGCAAACTGAAAACTACCAGTTGAGTTTCGAAACAGCCCCCCCGCTATGGGGTAGCATAATGTCAAGCTTCTCAACACAAAAAGCCCACTAGACTCTCTGCAGCAGGCTGCAGCAGGCCTGGATCGCTCCCTTTGGATCGATGTAGGCCCACACGTAGTCTGGAGGAGGGGGGCTTTTAGCACTTGAGAGTTGCAGCCTCCAAGGGTTGACGAGTGAGGATTTAAGGACTTGTTTTTGCTTTTGTGTTGTTTTTTTTGCGGGGGGGGGGGGGGGGGGGGGATGGCGGGGGTTGGGATCTTAAGGGGGTAGGGGGTTGGGTGTCTCAAGTATATTCGAGTTCAGGTTTGTGGGTGGTCTGGGGTTTTTAAGCCTGAGGGTTCGGGGTTGGGGCTTCAAGGCTTGGGACTTTGCGCGAGCCGTCTGCAGACCATCCCAGCCAGAAATAACGAATTTCGCATCAAGCCGGCATTTAAGCACGGCGATGGGACCTATCAACTCGGCAACACATGTTCCACACCCGGTGTGGCGATATGTATCGTGTCGGGGCTTTAACCTTAAGGATTTGGAGCTTGAAGGGCTCAGGAACGAGGCTCAGATCAAGAGCATACGACTTACCGTGGACTGATATTGGGGGGGGGGGGGGGGGGGGACCTGTTCCACAGTAGGCTGCCTTTGAGGTGCTTTTTTGAGAGGGATCTTTGGTGAAAGCTATCCATGAAGGGACGGGGGTGCCTCCCTAGGCCCTAGAACAGCCCCCATATGGTGGATCATCCAAAGGCCACCTTCCGTAGCTGACGTGCAAGCCTGGTAGCACGACCAGCTCTTCACTATCTGGGAGCAGGGCCCTCCCCTGCAAGCTTCATTGCTTCTACATTCCTACATGCCTCCGAAGTTGCATCCATGGTGGGGTTCGGGAGTGGAGGCGATCATCACCCTATACCATACCTCTGAGCAACCCTGTCCCAGATGTGGTTCTGAAAAAGATGCAGCGATGCCTGTCTCACCACGCCGCACGCTGTTATGCAACCCCCATAACATCAGGCGTAGCGTTCGACAAGGACCTTCGAGTCTAACGACAGTACCAGCAAAACTTGTGTGTGTGTGTGTGTGTCTATGCGAAAGGCCTTGTCTTCTTTCATCCTGCAACTGCGGGCCCCAGAAAGGCAGATGCCTGTCTTAAAGCCCATCACGCGCCGGCCATGAAGAGGCCGTTTGTGACGCATATGACACCCTCCCTACAGAACGGGCACTCATTCTTCTTGGGCTTCTTCTCATTGCAAGCCTCGCACATCACGTGGCCGCAGGGTGCCAAGACCACCATGGCCTTCATCTGAGCGCAGACGATGCAGATGTGGGTGGCCCCGCGGGCCCTCTTCTTGGGCGGCTCGTCGGCCTGGCAGGCCTTCCAGCTCACTTCCAGCCGAAGGGCAAAGGGGGGAACCTTTTGGACATCCACACTTGGGAATCCCAATTTCTTGAGAGCAGCAGTCATTATCCGCAAGTCTTGGTCATTTGCTGGACCTTTCGCTAGGCATGACCCCCTCCTGGATATATTTGTTTGGAAGGTGGCGTCGAACTGGCCCGCAGCACTTCGCTCCTCGCAAACCTTCTTGAGCCGGACCAGCTGTGTGTCCACCTGGCTGGTCGAACGCAGACATCCCATCTAGGCCCGTTTCGCTCCAGAATCAAAAAAGCGGAGGCACTGGTCGATCTGTCACGAGGCAACACAAGGAGCGCAGTAACAAAGTCAGATATGCCAACTTGTCAACCCTTGAAAAAAGATGCATCCCTCAAGTGTTGAAGGATGTTGTCTGTGAGGTTCTATCTTGCTGGGTGCTGTTGACGATGCGCTGGGAGCTTCATTGACAAATCTCATCATATGTGTACCAGCTTGGTCCTAGAACCCTTATTATAGGAACGCCCCGAAGGGTAGGGAACCTCCATCTACCCACCATCCCCTGTTTTGAGCCAAGCAACCCATTGTTTGACCGCAGCCGTCTCCTTCCTTTTCGCTTCCTCCACCTTTCTCCGCTGCTCTTGCACTGCTGCGTCAGACTTCTTCTTCAGGGACTGCGCGAATGACATCTTTCTTGGCCTCACATCTCATGACAGCCGAATGATTCAGGCATCTCTTTGCTTCAATCCCAAAGCTTTCGCCACAGGTTCATATCCATACATGTAAAAACGACAGCCAGAAGCTATCCTGACATCAACTCCCCACATTTGGGTGCCACCAAGGTCTTCCAACTCAAAATTAGATCCAGTTTAGAGTTTAGGGTTTACGTTATTGGGCTTAGGGCTTAACATGATAACATCACACATTCTTTCAAGTCACTAGCGTCCCAGAGCAACTAGTGACGACCTGAAAAACGTGTGATTTATCAGCTCGCCAAGTTTGATTCGAGTGACCTCCTACCCTCTTCACCCTGAACAAGCCAAGCAGCGGCGCTCGCTGCGCCTTCACCAGGCTTCTGCTCGCTGCTTTGATGGGCCAAATGGCTCTCAGCGACTTGACACATCTGACAGTATTCTGCGACCCCGCATGTCGCCAAGCACCCTGAACACCAGCTGCTACCCCGGGTCCTCTCATCATTGCTAAGTCATTACTGCTCTTTGGCCCAGGGCCGGTGTACAAGACCTGTGGCATCTCAAAGTTCGATGATCCGAGTAGTTTTGCTCTGGGCTGGCGGCTTCCGAATCCTAAGTTGAAACCCTCCAAATCCTACGAGCAGCAGAGAAATCCACTCCAGTGGCTGCCTAAACGCCCAAAACCCCCAAACCCTAGACCCCTCATAGACCCCTCCTAAACCCCGCCTAAACCCCTCCTAAACCCCCAAACCCCACACCCTGAACAGCTGCCTCCCGGCTCCTGGTTGGGAGCCGCGTCGGAGCGCGGCTGCCAGACGCCTCACGGGCGCATCTGGGATTCCAGCCGCTGGGAGTTGGCCGGGGGGTTACGTGGAGGGTTTTTGTTGGGCCTTTGGGGCGGTGAGGGCTTAGCAGGGTTATTTGGGGATTCTAAAAGGCAAGAGTTCATAGCTGAGAGCTCCGTTGACCCTGGCGTCGTGTTGGGTGGAGGCCCCGCAACCTGCAACCCGCACCGTGCGACTTCAAGGACCATGCGAGCTGGGTGAGTATCTTAGGGCGGAAAGGCGTAAAATCTGCGACCGCCCTCGGACGCTGGAACCCTCCTAGAACCCGCTGTGGAACTTTCCTGAAACCTGCTTGACGTTCCTAACCTCCTTTAAACCCCCAGGCCCCCCTGAACCCGCCTCAAACTTCCAACCCCCTTCACAGCCCCTGAACCCTAAACCTGAACCCTAAACCCCTCCCCCTTCCCACTGTGCCTTTGCCACGGCCCTTCGCAGGACCTTGAGGCAGAGGGGCTGGGCCGAGGGCTTCAGTGAGATTGGGGTTCAAGGTTCATCTGTTGCCGAAGGGGTCGTACCACATGCGAGAGAAGCACCAGGATCGGCTTCTTTGGCTCCAGAGTCTCCGGGTCGTTTGTGGTGAGGAGGGGTGGGGGTAGGCAGGGGTTCCGGATTGGGATCAGACTGAACACATGGGAAGTGGGCCAGCGAAAGCCACAAAGATCTCGAGATGCACCCAGTCTTGATGCAGGTCGCTGTAGGACAATCTTTTGCTTTGCTTTTGGCTGCTTGGTAGCCCAGGAACCATATTATACTCAGGGTACTCATTCTTGGGGTTTCACTTCGTAAGGGAACCTTGACGCCCCAAAAAAAGGAAAAGGGCACCACTGAGTTACCAAGACTGTGGCTTATCGTGTCCGGGGTTTTAGGATTCAGGGTTCTTAAAGGTTCAAGATGGCTAAAGGCTCGACTCGTGGGATGGCTAAGGGCCACGGGCAGGGGCTGCTGCCAAGGAACCACAATACGGACATGTGCGAATATACAGTGATATCCCTGACTATGGTCACTTAGCGTACTCCAGAACGGCAATCCAGCGAGGCACCCTTGGCGGAGTTGCTTGGATGCAAATCTTCTCACGAAGCTTCGGGCCGATGAGCCCCACAAACCATTTTCTACATCCTTAAACCCTTCAATCCCAACAGCCTAAACCCTGAACCTTCAAAGTGGCGTCTAGAGTGATGTGCTTCTGCCTGCGGCCAGGGTGCCGGGAAGGCTGCCAGGCTTTCCTTTTTCAGTCCTGCACGTTCAGACGAAGCAGGGTTGAGAACGCCCTGCGCCCGAAACCCCAAAACCTTTTGGGATGTAGCTCATGTAGGCCTCGTGTTGGGCTCTAGCACTTTAAGAAGTTTGGGGTGCGGGGTCTTTTGTGGATGGGCACAGACACACCAAAATAGTGTTCTTTAGGCAAGGGGTTTTGATGTCAGGGCTTGGGCGTTCCCAGTGCTAGCAGAAGGTCGCGCTTAGTTCGACAGGCTCCTGTTGAAGGGCAACCGCTTTAGGCCGCATTCGGTGCCTCCCAAACACTAAACTCTAAACTCCCTCAAACCTGCACCCCAAGCCTTCAGGTGCCAACCCTGAGCTCGCAAACTCCCCTGCATTAAGACAAGAACTCCCCAGTCCCTCTGCACAGCTCAAGGCCTGAGGTCATTAAACATTCAAAATACTGAATGTTAACAACAACTCAAACGCAACATGGACAAAGGTCCTAGGATAGTTACATGGTCCCTTAATAGGGGCCCCTCATTGGCGGGGAACCCTTTGACAGACCCCTTTTCTACCCTGTAAGTAAGACCCCCCACACAGTTGGAAAAGTAGGGAGAGCTGACCTTGTGACCCTGAACCCTAAACCCAAAACCCAAAACCCCAAACCCTAAACCCTAAACCCTAAACCCGAAACCCGAAACCCGAAACCCTAACCCTAAACCCTAAACCCTAAATAAACCCTAACCCTCAACCCTCCCACCGGCACTCCGTGTCGAGGCACCCTGGCGGGGCTCTCGCGAGCCCTGCGGCAGAAGGGGGTTTTGGGGTTTTGGGGTTTAGGGTCTTAGGGTCTTAATAAAATATGGGCCTAGGGTCAAGGGTCTCACAAGGGTCTAGGTAGTTGCACCGAAGGATCTTCTGAATGTCCGTATTCTGGCTGGGGGTCTTCGGCCTGTTCGAAGTTGAGAGCAATCAGAGCGGAACCCCAACACCCTGGGCATCATCAGCAGCGGCACTCAGCTATCATGGACTCTTTGGCCTCCCCAACCGACCCCATCAGTGGTACGTGACGACTAGAGGCTTCTTACTTCCCAACCCTCGCATCCCGTGGGCCACAAGCCCAAAACCCGAAAACCCAGCGCTACACCCCGAAACCCTTGACGGTGAAGGAGCCCTTCCCTATGCAATCGTCCTTGTCTACCGGATCAGCCCCGCCGATCTCGGCCGACAGATCGGATTACAGAGGGACTCTTAAAGGGAGGCCTTGGGGGGCTTAGGGCTTTTTCAAAACTTTGGGTGTTTGTTGGGTTTTGGGTGGGGTTTCGGGGTATTTTGGGGCGTTAGGGTTTTCGGGACGTTTGGGGGGGTTGGGGTTTTGGGGCTTGGGATGGTGTGGGGCTTTGGGGGTCTGAGGTTCAAATTCTTAGGGGCTCCAGGCTTTGCAATCTTGTATCTCTATCCTACACCTTCAACGATTCCTCGGCTTGGCTCATCTTTTGAAGCTTGGGCCGCTCTCTGGCTTTCTGGGCGCCCGGAAAGGGCTCTTTGTGGGCTCTCAAAGGGGTGGGAGAACTTCTTGAGCCTCAACGGCCCCCGCCCCCCACACAGACCTTAATACTCAACCCACGACTCCCCACGACACCGTGCTCTTCCCGCTTTTCCTGGGTGCATGGGCTTCCAAGTTTCCTTGTGCAGGGTTTGGAAAGGGTTAGGCCCGCAGGCTCCCTGGAACTTGGCATCGGGCCGGCGTGGTCGACGGCGGCGCACCTGACCGCGACAGCCAGGGCACATCCGAAGAAAAGGGCCATCAACAGAAGAGGCGCTGCCACAATCAACCCTAAGCCCTAAGCCCCCACAGCTTTCGGGATGGCCCTCAGCTCCTCCACTCATTATTCTCTTGAATTGGCATGCCTGGGGTTCTGAATTGGAGGGCTTTGGGGGTTTCATCAGGGTGCTCAGGGTGTCAGGCCGGTCCTCTCCACATGCCTACTACATTCTTCAGGCCCCAGATCGCCCTGAACGCTAAACCCTAAACCCTAAACCCTAAACCCTAAACCCTAAACCCCAAAACCCCAAAACCCCAAAACCCCAAAACCCCAAAACCCCCCCCCCCCAAGTCCCTTCCGAGCCTCGCCCCTTGCCCTTCTCCTTGCGCAGGTCTTTGGCGCTCCGCCGGGCCTCCGGGAGCAAATGGGTTGGGGCTTCGGGTGTAAGGTTTAGGGTTTAGGGTTTAGGGTTTAGGGTTTAGGGTTTAGGGTGTAGGGTTTAGGGGTTGAGGGTCGAGGGTTGAAAGGTTGAGGCTTGAGGGTTGGGGGCTAAGGGTGAAACCTCAACCCAAAGCCCTCGTGGACTTCCTCCCCGCCCCGCTCACCTCCGAGGCGCGCCCCGCGCCGGGGTCAGGGAGCTGGTCGTCCTTGAGGTTCGGATGCCGTTTAGGGTTTAGGGTTACGGGCTTAGGGTTTAGGGCTGTGGAGATGTAGGGATTAAGGTTTAGTGGTTTATGTTTTCAGCTTTAAGGGATGTTTGTGAGCCATGACTCTTTCAGGCTGCCTGCCCAACCTCCGAGAGTAACAAAATTTGACATAGGGTTCATACAACGCCCCTCCCACCCCACGCCCCCCCCCCCAAAAAAAAAAAAAATAAAATAACAACAATAATAAGAAGAAGAAAGAAGAACAATAATGAAAACAAAAGAAAACAATGGATAAAGAACGGTAAGGGTGAACAGAAGAAGCACCTGAAGAACACAAGAAAGGTTGCAGAGGTTACTTACGCGACGAGGGAGTTCTGAGAGCCAGGCCAGAGGACTTGCCATTGGCCGCGCAGGCTCTCTGCTGGACTGCGTGCGGGGCATTGCGTCTGAGCTAAGGGCCCTAACCCCTAAACCCTGAACCCAGAAAAATTTGGGACCACAAAGTTTCGGAACTGCTGAATCTTCGGACTCAGGGTTTTGTTGGGGTTCGGAGGTTCAAGGCTTTAGGGTTTGCATATACGTATGTGGGGTTTCCGAAATTAGGGGTACCGTTTTGGGGTCCTTACTTATCATAAGGGAATCCTACTTTTTGGGGGGACTCTATTCGGGGCACCCTTATGTTCGTAAACCCCCGTATGGACAAGATAAGAGCCTCTTTGCCATTGAAAAGCCTCCTTGGACGTCTTCGGGCTCCTGCATGCCTTCTTGTCGGGGAGATCTGTGAAGCCCTAGACTTGACCGCCTCAACACACCCTCAGAACCCAGACCCCCAAATCTCCAGACCCCAAGCCCCCCCCCAAAAAAAATCTTAAACCCTAAGCCACCCTCCCACACTTTCTACCCTGAGCCCTACAAAACCCCTCAGTCCGACCCCGCCTCCGAGCCGTCGTCGGCTTCGCCCAGGTCTTGGAAAGCACCTCGCACTTCGTTGCTTTAGGGGGCAGAGGGCTCGGGTCCAGGCTTCAGAGCTTCGGTCTTAGGGAGTCGAGTTTGGGAATTGAAGGCTTAGGATTTAGGGTTTAGGGTTTAGGGTTTAGGGTTTAGGGGTTAGGGGGTGTAGGGGTTCGGGGTTAGGGGGTGTAGGGGATTTTGGGGCCTCGGACAGCTCAAGATGTCTTAGGCTGTTCCGGTATCCGAGCAGCAAGGGCCTCACGAGAAGGGACTGTTCTCTCCAGCCACAAAGGAACCTTTTGAGGAAACCTCACAAGAAATCCTCAATCTCACACCCTTTTGAGGAACCTGAGAAGAAACCCGAAAACCGTCACACCCTAAACCTTGCAAAATCTGAAGTCCTAGACCCTACGTAGGCCTCCTAAACCATATAACCTCCTAACTCCTAAGCTCCTCTGAACGCTAAATCCTAAGCTCCAAACCCTAAACCCCAAACCCCGGATCCTACCCCAGATCCTTCTACCCCCAAGCTCCTAAACTGCCAGGGTCTTGCGGCCGTGCAGCCCGGGACAGCTCCATAGTGCTGGAAGCCGCCATCCTGGTTAGGGTTTAAGGTTTAAGGTTTAGGGTTTAGGGATTAGGGTTTAGGGTTTAGGGTTTAGGGATTAAGGAGTTGGGGTCCGGGGTGTGGGGTTTGGGGATCAGGGTCTGGGGACGAGGGTTTCTGACTCTCCTGTCTCTCTAAACCCTCACAACCTAGGTTTGCTGAGTTTGGGGTTTAGCACTAAACCCTAAACCCTAAACCCTCAACCCACTTAAACCCTGACCCCAAACCCTAAACCCTAAACCCTAAACCCTAAACCCTAAACCCTAAACCCTAAACCCTAAACCCTAAACCCTAAACCCTAAACCCTAAACCCTAAACCCTAAACCCTAACCCTAAACCCTAAACCGTAACCCTAAACCCTAAACCGCTTCCAGCTCCCGCCGAGGGGCCGAAGGCATGCTGTCGCCTGCGTTCGCGGCGTCCAGGGTAGGGAAAGGTTGGGGATTTGGGATTTGGGGTTTACGGTTTAGGGTTTAGGGTTTAGGGTTTAGGGCTTTGGGTGGGTAAGGTTGGGAGTTGTTGGTTTGTGGATTTAGGCTCGGGTTGAGGGATTGGGGTACTTCAGATGAACCCCAAACCCTAAACCGGAAACCCTAAACCCTAAACCGTAAACCCGAACTAACCAGGCCAGGCGCGTGGCCTGTATAGGGCTGCGCCTCTCCCCAAGACCAGGCCTCCCACGGCTCGAGGGTCGTGCTACAGGCTACCCTGAACAAACATCAGGGTTTAGGGTTTAGGGTTCAGGGTTCAGGGTTTAGGGTTTAGGGCTTAGAGTTTAGGGTTTAGGGTTTAGGGTGGGGGTTTGGGGTTTGGGGTTTAGGCTTTGGGGCTTAGGTTTCGGGTTCACGCTTTTCGGAATCATGGAGGTTGGTGGGACTTCCGCGGCGGCTTTTTTGGGGGGCGGAGGTTTTTGGGGTTCATAGTGTAGAGAGTTTTTTGGCATTTTGGGCCTTGGGCTGGGTTGCAACTGCAAGCCTAGAAGGTTCATGGCTCCCCTACACCCGAAACCCTCAACCCCCTGCGGAGTGTTGGGTTGGGAGATGAGGCTTTTAGGAGAACGGATGCGGGGTAGTGAAGGGCTTAAGCCCTTGAATCCTCAAAATCTCATGTATGGGGGTTTACGAAAATAGTGGACCTGCAACATAGCTCCTCAAATTGTAGGATTCCCTGATAATAAGGAGCCCACCGCAACTTCGGAGACCCCTTTATGGGGACACTGAACCCTGAACCCTACACCCTAGAACATAGGGTCTAGGGCTGAGGGACCCCAAACCCGAAAGGTAGGGAAGGGTACACAGGCCCTACATCGCTTCGGGGGACCGAAGCAGTGGTCTTCGTCAGTTCTGCCAGGAATTCTTCCGAAAAGCGGCAGGTTCTGGGCTTACGGCTCAGGGCTTAATGAGGATTTCAGGTTTGGGGCTTATGGCTTCGGGAGGTTTGGGGCTAAGGGCTTCGGGATTTGGAATTTAGGGTTTGGGGCTTTGGTAGAAGGCGATCTTCTAAGTTGGTAACGCTTCCGCATTGACCCCCTGCAGCTCCGCCGTGCCTTTCCCCTGGCGTGCTTGGATCCCCAAATTCCTAAGCACTAACGCCTGAATCCCTAAACCCGAAACCCTTTCACCTCTGAGCAACGTCACTTAACAAGAACAAGCCCCTGGGCTGGCGGGGTCTGTCCTGCATCTGCGAGTAGTCCTGGTAGGCATAGGGGTCTGGCGCCATCTGGCTGCTGAAGCCTGCAGGCTGGTGGAGGATTCAAGCTGATGACTCCGAAAACCACCACCACCACCACCAACACCACATGTTCACAAAATCTAGCATTCTCGCAGGGCCATCCCCCGCAAAGGGAAAGGGGGATTAGGGTTTAGGGTTTAGGGATGTGTTCCCCACCCGGAAGTGGCTCACAGTATCTCTGGAAATCGCCACGTCGTTGTCTGCAAGGGTGACTTTTGTTCGATCGAAGCAGGTAAGGGAAGTCCATGCAAAGTAGCTCTCCCCGAAACCCTAAACCCCTAAACCCTAAGCCCCTAGGCCCTGAACCTCAACTAAACTCCTAAATTTTAAACCCCACATCCACTCAAAACCAAACAAAAGAACCCTGAAGTCCCCACATTCCACTCAAGACCCCCAAAACAAACCCAGCTAAAACCCGAAGAGGCAGCCGAACTCCGAGGCTCCCGGCCGTTGTAGTCGTCGTACATCGCCTTCACTTCAACATCGCTCTGTGGAATACTCTGGGTTTCAGCGTTTTGATGGGGCTTCAGGTGTGTGGCGTGTGAGGCATAGTTGAGCAATGATCTTGTAAGTTGGCGTGTGAGGGATAGATGGGTCAGACCGGCAGAGCTGCGAGCGTTGGTCTCTACGACTCTGCAGGTTTGGGATGTGGGGTCTAGGTTTTGGGGCTGTGACAACAAAGCAGTATGCAAGCTGACGGACACAATATGGATCATCTGGGATTGGGCACTCCAGGAATACCCGAAGCAAAAGCAACCCGAAACCCTCGACCCTAAGCCCACACAAGGCCCCCCATTGAATCGTACCTCGGCGTGCATGGGATCCATGCCGTGCCCTGCATAGGGCACCTGGCAGGGGCTTGGGGGCGCTGGGCACTGGAGCTTGCGAGGCTTTTGAGAGTTTGGGGGGTTTGCGGCTGAAGCCCCACTTAGGGTGTAGGGTTTAGGGTTTAGGGTTTAGGTTTAGGGTTTAGGGTTTAGGGTTTAGGGTTTAGGGTTTAGGGTTTAGGGTTTAGGGTTTAGGGTTTAGGGTTTAGGGTTTAGGGTTTAGGGTTTAGGGTTTAGGGTTTAGGGTTTAGGGTTTAGGGTTTAGGTGTAGGGTTTAGGGTTTAGGGTTTAGGGTTTAGGGTTTAGGGTTTAGGGTTTAGGGTTTAGGGTTTAGGGTTTAGGGTTTAGGGTTTAGGGTTTAGGGTTTAGGGTTTAGGGTTGAGCTCTTAAGCCCACTCTAAATCCTATGCCCTAAGCTCAAAGGCAGCGGCACCTCGGCAGGCATCGCTGCGCCCTCCATCGGCGGGTAGACGGGGTAAGGCGCCTGCGGAGTGCCGAAGAATGGGCCGAACAGGTTTTAGGGTTTAGGGTTTCAGGGTTCAGGGTTCAGGGTTTAGGGTTTAGGGGTTTGGGTTTTGGTTTTGGGGGTATCTATGTCATGAGCCCTTTTCGGACACGGACAAAAAAGCAAAAAACAACAATCTGAGGAGAAAGCACTGAAACCTCATTTGCATGCTACAATCCCTGAATCCCTGAACCCTGAGCCCTTTCTGTAAAAGCAAACCCTCAGCCCGTGAAGTTTAGGGTTTAGGCTTAGGGTTTCGGATTAAGGGTTCAGACGTTAATGGTGCTCTTGACGGGCTCCGGCCCTCGCACTGGAGCCTCCGCGTAGGGCTCCTCCGGAAAGACCTCCCCACAGCCATGACAGGTGGTCCCCTGTAAACCCCACTAGAGGGCCTCTGCAGAAGGTTTTGAGACTGCAAAAGCGCAATGCCCACCCTATACCCTGAACCCTGAACCCTAAACCCTAAACCCTAAACCCTGAACCCCAAACCCTAAACCCTAAGCCCTAAGAAGTGGCGAAATAGAGATCGGCTGTGCCAGCTGAAGCCTGAACGCCTCACGAAACCCCACCGCTGCAGCCTCGCCCATGGGCACCGGCTCGACATAGGGCTCCGCATACCTCTCTCGCTGGGGTTTAGGGTTTAGGGTTTAGGGTTTAGGGTTTAGGGTTTAGGGTTTAGGGTTTAGGGTTTAGGGTCTAGGGTCTAGGGTCTAGGGTTAGGGTTTAGGGTTTAGGGTTTAGGGTTTAGGGTTTAGGGTTTAGGGTTTAGGGTTTAGGGTTTAGGGTTTAGGGTTTAGGGTTTAGGGGTTAGGGTTTAGGGTTTAGGGTTTAGGGTTTAGGGTTTAGGGTTTAGGGTGTAGGGTTCAGGGCTCCCTGCTTGGGGCCCTTCGAACCATTGTAACATCGGGGTCTTAAGAATTGGAATAGGGTGTTGGGGGTCATTATAGTATATTCTACAAAGGGGACCCGAAGGGAATAGTATTGGTGTTTTTTCGGACACCTATCTTACACGACTTAGGGAAGCCTTGAAAAGCCCTTTTTCAGCGCAGGGTTCAGGGCCAAACCTTGCGGGGGTGAGCTTGAGGGCTATGGGCCGAAGCACCCTGAGCGGACAAAGATCCAAAAAGCCTCGACCTCGCTTCTCACTAATAGATGAGGGAAGCAGGCCCCTGACATTCCCCAAAATTCTATCACTATCTCTACCCTTGAAGGGATTCGATCTAGCCTCATTCCCGCACGAAGTAAGAACCCACCCTAAACCCAGAACCCTAAACCCTACACCCCAAACCCTGATCTGAACCCTAAACCCTAAACCCTATAAACCCTAAACCCTCATTCCCTGTCCCAAAGAACCAAAAGGCTGCCAAGCGCTTCGGGGTTGCGGCTCCACGAAGGGCTCCCCGAAGGGCGCTTGCAGGGGGGCGGCTGAGGGGACGAAGACGGCGGCTCCGGCGTTGAGGCTCGGGGCCTGCATCGTAGGGGTTTTGGGGGGGTTGGGGGGGAGCTTAGGGTCTAGGATTCAGGGGGTTCAGGGGTTTAGGGGGTTTAGGGTCTGCACCCTAAGCCCCAAACCGCAAACCCTGAATCCTGGGTAAGGGGCTGAGGGGTGGTTGGGCCGAGTGGTGCGGCTCAGAAGAAGTGTAGAATTCTTGGAGTTGAGGGTTCAGCTTTGAGCTGGAGTTTCGGGTTGGGGGTTGAGATTTAAGCCCTAAACCCTAAACCCTAAACCCTAAACCCCAAATCCGATATACACCCAGGATTATGGGAAGCTGCGGCCCCAGGGCCTCTGCCGACCAGGACGCTTCGGGAGGACTGGCTGCGGGAGCTTCGCCAGCCTGCGAGGCATTTAGGGGGTTTAGGTTTTTTAGGGTTTAGGGTTTGGGGTTTGGGGTTTAGTGTTTAGGGTCTTAGGGTCATGGTCTTCGGGTCATGGTCTGACCGACATTGTTGGTTGTTATGGTGTCGTCTAGGGTGGGAATAAAGAAAGGTCCATTCAAGGGCTATAGAGCTTCAGGATTTGGGGATTTATGGGTTTTGCGATGCTTTGCGGCTTTAAAATTTAGGGGTTCGCGGTGTCAGTGCATCAGTCTATCAGTGTATCAAGGCTTTAGCGACCCAGCCGGTCAGCCCCCTACTCCGGACGCTGCAAAACCTACCGCCCCAGTGACTGTGCAGATTTGACAGAGCAGGAGGTCAGCATCATGAGCATCAGCTGAACATTTTCGCCCGGCAAAGGTGCAGAAATGCCGAGGTGGGAGGAGATCGGCTCCACGAGCACTGCCCCAGTGAATGTGCTGATTTGAGGAGCTGGGCAATTTTCCGGCCACATGGTCCCCCAGGCTCCAGACGCTTGCGAAACCCCACGATGCCCGGGCTTGTGCAGATTTGACGAGGAGCAAGGAGACTGATACCGAAGGCTGGCCAGCAGCCCGAGTGCTAGCAGATAACTGAGGAGCCACGACCGTCCCACAAACTTCGGCAACATGCGCGGCGCCGGCGACACGGCATGGGCACTGCGACAAAGCCAAGGATGCTGATCTTCGCCTTGCAACCTAACCTTTGGATTCGCAGACATTGCGGACACGAAACGGAATCCGCAATCGCAAGTCAGGCAGCCGAGGTCGAGTTAATCCTCGGGACACCCCAAGAACTCCAACTGAAGCTTTCATTTTGAGGGTTTCGTTAGCTTGGGGGGGGGAGGGGTAGGCCAAACCCTACAGAGCCGAAAGCCCTTGCGAAAAACCACGACGCAAGTGCTTGTGCAGATTTGACGAGGCGGGAGGAGAGCATCACGAGCATCACTTGGGTTGTTTTCCGGCTACATGGCTTCCTAGGCCCCAGACGCTGGCAAAAACCCACGACCCGTGATTGCATAGACTTGACGAGGTGGAAGGAGAGCATCATGAGCGTCAGCTGGGTTATCTTCCGGCCACATGGCCCCTTAGGCTCCAGACGCTTGCAACACCCACGACCCCCGTCCTTGTGCGCATTTGACGAGGCGGGACATCACAAGCATCAGCTGGGTTAGTTTCCACAACCCCCATGCTTGTGCAGGCAGGAGGAGAGCATCATGAGCCTCTGCTGGGTTATCTTTCGGCCACATGGCCCCCTAGGCTCCAGACGCTTGCAAAACCCACAACCTCCGTGCTTGTGCAGATTTGACGAGGCAGGAGGAAAACACGAGGCGGCCCCTAAACCCTAAACCCTAAACCCTGTTCTGTTTAGGGCTTTAGGGCTTTGGGGTTCAGGAACAGGTTGGTACTTCAATCAAGAATAGATGGCCCAAGCCTCCATAACCGAAATCCTGCATCCTATGCCCTAAACCCTAAACACTCTTAGGGTGGTTGCATGGTCCCTTGATATGGGCCCTTCAAGAAAGGGGACCCCGTGTAGGGACCATCTTAAGGGATCATATAACTACCCTTAGATACACCCTTACCCCAAACTCTATGTACTAAAACCAAAATCCGATAAACCCTGAACCTCAAGACCGATACGCTAAACCCTAAACCCTAAACCCCACAAATGAACTAAAGGTCACGAGAGTTTTGGCTTCAATGCTGGTTTAGGGATTAGGGTTTAGGGTTTCGGGTTTAGGGCTTGGAGTTGTGTCCGGGGTTGTGAGGGATGTATCTGCTGGGTTTGGAGCTCTGACTCCAGCTGTGGCAAGCTTGACAACCAGCATGATCTCAAGGCCTTACGCTCGTAACACCTCTCTTAAGCCCTAACTGCCCTAACTCCGAACTCTACACACATTCAATACGGGGCCCTAACCTTAAAAACCCTACCGCCGTACAAGCCACACATTCACAAAAGGCGTTGATCCAAACCATCTTGTTGGTACTAAAGTGTACACCCCAAACCTACATCGACCAAACCTCCGCAAGCGTCAAGCGCTGCAGGTGCTGGCGCACACGTTTCTTTCTGCTCCGGGTGGTGCATCCCCGCTTGGCGGGGAGGGGGGTGCGGGGTCATGTGCATCATAAATGAGGGTTTCTGGATATAGGATCCTCAGGTTTGGGGCGTAGGGGCTCACTGCCGGCATGGCCCACGGGCCGGTGTGCCAGCGTTGCCAGGGCCAAGCGCCCACAGGGATGCGATGCGCGGATGCACTGGCGGGCCTGTGTTGCAGGAGAGGCTCTGAGGTCCAAAAGTGAGTCGTTGGGTTTTGGGATGTCTGGGCAGCATACTACGACGAGCTGAGCGTCCGAGGCCCTTGAGCTCGCAAGCCTAAACCCCAAAGCTGAACCCAACAGCCTCAACCATCTCCATCCCCAACCCTAGGCCCTGAACTCGTGCCCCAGCCAGCCTCCTACACCACGATCTCCTCGGGCGCCCTCGCGCCCGAACGAGCAGCGACACGGACTCCGTAGAGTTTGTCGCCGTTCTGGTCGTGATACGTCACCTGCACGGAATCTAGGTGAGGATAAAGGGCTTTGGGTTGATAAAATCCCGAATCCCTAAGCCCTAAGCCCTAAACTCTCGCGCTGCTCTGTCCATCCTCGCTGAAGCTCTGTAAAGACCTTCCCGCGAAGCCCGAAAACCCTGAACCCAAACCTGAATCAAACCCTAACCCCAAAAAAGCCCATGAGCCCTGAACCCCCAAGGGCACACCGAAAATCGTGCACATGCGGAAGCAAAAAGCCGTACCACCAGCGAGGAACCCTCCTGGTGCCTCATCCCAAACCTTCAGCCCCCAAGCCTGAATTCTCAGTCTACCAACTAACAAACTTCCGTAACCTCAAAGCCCCGAAACCCCTACAACCACAAAACCCCTACAACCCTACAACCCTACAACCCTACAACCCAAAACCCCAAAACCCCAAAACCCCAAAACCCCAACACCCCCAACACCCCCAACACCCCCAACACCCCCAACACCCCCAAACACCCCCAACACCCCCAAACACCCCCCAACACCCCCAAACACCCCCAAACACCCCCAACACCCCCACCAACACCCCAAAACACCCTCAACCCCCTAAGCCCCCAAAGCCCCCAAACCCCCACACCGGCCTCCACGTCGTCATCCCCGAATTGCAGGGACGCAAAGCCGCCATGCACGGAACCTTGCCTTTGCGCACCAAACCCTAAACCCTAAACCCTAAACCCTAAACCCTAAACCCTAAACCCTAAACCCCGTCCAAGCACTATAGGGGTTCAGGGCTGAGGGATTGAGTAATAGGGATTATGGACTAGGTGTTTCGGGATTCGGGATTGAGGGTTTCGGGTCATCATGATGTGAGTTCTCGTATGATAGTAATGCTACTGAAAGCCTTTCTGTACGTGAAGAATGTCTTCGTTGCTAGCTGTTGGGGCCACGTCAATGCCACATAGATCTTAGTAAACACCTCAAACTCCCAAGCGCAAACCTTTTAAAACCAAAGCCCTCACCCTAACCCTAAACCCTAAACCCTAAACCCTAAACCCTAAACCCTAAACCCTAAATAACCAAAGATCGTCTGCCCAGCCACGGCTTTGGGCCGATGCCGGGTCCTCGCCCGTGGTCCCCTGAGAGCAGGTAGCGGATGGCGCCTGGATGTTGAGGGCTTCTAGGGTTTAGGGTTTAGGGTTTAGAGTTTAGGGTTTAGGGTTTAGGGTTTTTGGGGGGTTTGCGGGTTTTTTTAGGGTCTTAATGTTTTGAAACGGTTTATGGGGTTTGGAGGTCTTAGGGCGTTTGGGATTTTCTAGGATGTTGAGGGTTTATAGGGCCTTAAGGGCTTTTCTAGGGTTTTATCGGTTTGGAGGTCGGGGTTATAAGGTTACGTTTTGGGTCATAGGGTGTTTACAGGGTTTTGCGGCGTTGGAGGTCGGGGTTATAAGGTTGTCTTAGGGCCTTTATAGGGTTTTTATGGGGTTTGGAGTTCGGGGTTTGATGGGTTTAGAGTTTGGGCGTTCAGGTACGAGCTTTGGAAGCGGATGAGGCACAGGCGGCAACAGACAGGAAAAGCAAAACCACGCAGAGCGCCTTCCGGGACAGTGTGAATCATCTCTGTGCCATAGCAGCACTCTTTGCCCATGCCGGAGAGGAACATCTCCTTGAGCCGGGGGGGGGGGGGGGGGCCTTGAGGCCAAAGGTTTGTGACGTCTTTTGGCCTGATCAGGTAGAAACTTGGATTTTTCCGTAACACGAACCTTATAGGGTATCGGACTCGGAAAGGCTCCACACCCCCCCCCCCCCCCCCCCTGAAGTCTACCCCTGCCCCTCAGCATGGCCACGGCACCACCCCATCCACCACGATGTGCTCCAGCATGTGGTCGTGGCCACTCAAGTAGTGCGCACCTCGGCTGTCACCCGGAATGGAGCGGGATCCTACGCGGCCCCCACTACCCAGGCGAATTGTTTTGGAAGCCCAAACCCAACCTCCAGAAACTTCCGCAGCAGAGTGAACTCTGACAAGCCTGCAACCTGGCCCATGAACCAGCAACCTCGTCTAGGCTTTTGGCTTTCGGGCGTGGCGCAAGATGAAGACTCCAATGCCCTGTAATTAAGGACCCTTGCAAAAAGCCATTCTAAGAAAGCTGGAGAAGCATTAGGGTTTCGGGTGTGTGGCGTCAAGGGTAGCTGAAGGGTATTGAAGTCTCTGGTCAAGCCAGAACACCTCAAACCCCGAACCCCCAATTCCCAGTGGCGGGGTGACGACGAGGTTCTGAAAAGTTTTATGGTGAGGATGTGGGGCTTGTGGCTCAGGGTGGCGGGTCTTGGGATTGGGGTCTTGGGGTCGAGGGCTTGCGGCTTAGCTTAGGAAGTTTAGGGAAGGGTTTAGGGCAGAAGCCTGAACCCTAAACCCTAAACCCCTAAACCCGAAGCCAAAGCAGTCTGTTTGAATCAAGTGCCGTGCGCCCGGAGCAGGGGGAGCAGTTTCTGCACCAACACACGAGTTGTGCCGTCCGAGCCTCCGCACGGCTTCAGGGCGCAGGGGTCAAGGTTCCTGAACCCTACGCCCTGAAACCGCAACCGCTAAACCAACCTAAACCCGACCTGAACCCTCAAGCCTAAACCCTGAACCCTAAACCCTAAACCCTAAACCCTAAACCCTAAACCCTAAACCCTAAACCCTAAACCCTAAACCCAACCCTGAACCTTCAAGCCTAAACCCTGAACCCTAAACCCTACATCAAGGGCTCCAAAGCGTTACGTCAGGACCTCAGGGCCCACTGCAAAAATATCTTGAGCTTGGGTACAAGGGTTTCGTGTACAAGGCTACCTCAGTGAGACTGGGAAGGCCTGCGCTGTAGATGGGATAGTGCCCGGCCACCCAGAGGAAGTCGGCCGTGCTGGAATTCCTCAGCCCAAAACTGCAGGGTTTAGGGTGTAGAGTGTAGGACCCGATCCCTGTGTGCTCTTTCCCCCTCCCCCAACCCAACGCGGCAATCAGCCAACTCGCCTGGGAGTGCCGAAAGCCCGAAACTCTTTAAAAAACTCCGGAGGCCCAGCCTGTAAACCCCCAACCTCTAGACCCCACACCTTTGGGTTTAGGGGAGGCTATATGCTCAAGAGCCTAGGGTTGTGAGCTGCGTGTCTTTTGGGTCTGGGGGGTCTGGGGTTTAGGGTTTCGGGTGAGGGCTTAAGGGGCATGGGGGTTTCGTGGCTTTGGGCTTGTTGGGAGTCCCGCTGCAGCATAGGCTCAGCTTCTCTGCGAGCCATTGCCACTCAGCCTCCTGCAGTCTTTTGCCGGGGGGTAAGAGCCACTCTAAACCCGAAACACTAAAACTGAGCCCTAACTCTAAACCCATTTATGCGCTCAGGCTTTGGGCTTCAGGGGGCTTCGGGGATTGCTGTCTATTTGAAGCCAGGGTGCCGCATGCACTGTGCTGTGAGGCCCGGGCAATTCACAGCCCAGGCAGCTGTCATCGCTGGGACCTCACTTGGGCGTGGGCTTGAGGGTCTTGGGGGGGCCCAGGGTTGAGGGTTTAGGGGCTTCGGCCCTTTAGAGCCTTTTGGGGGCCTTTAGGGCTTTGGTGGGCTTTAAGCGTTAAAGCCCTAAACCCTCAAACCCTAAACCCCTAAACCCCTAAACCCCTAAACCCTGAACCCCTAAACCCTAAACCCTAAAACCCTACAAACCCTCCTCCGCTGCCTGCCAGGAGTATCGTGTCCAGCATCAGCAGCTCCAGGGTCCGTGGGGCGCCCGTGCTGGCCTGAATGGGCCCAATTGCGGCTCCGGGCTTTCTGGGGGGCGCTTAGGGTTTAGGGTTTAGGGTTTAAGGTTTAGGGTTTAGGGATGTTTAGGGTTTAGGGTTGAGGGCTTAAGCTTTGTTCAAGAGAAGAGGAGTTTGGGGTGCTTCGGGAGGGGGTCCAACTCGCGCGGCGAACCGAGGAGAGGATGGCGCCTTCCAGTCGTAGGTGAGGTTGTAGTACAGGGAGGGAAAGTTCCACTGCCTGGAGTCCCGTGAGTACGCGAGCTGCGCCGACACGTTGCCACGGTGGTCGTGGTTGCCTTGGGAACCCAAAAACTGGGAGCTCACCCCGGAATCCCTCATAAACCCATCACAATACCCAGAAACGACACCCATGCTGGGTACGGGAAGCAGCTGGAGGCTAAACTACATGGCCAACTACATTGGGCCCCCAGTTCCAGGCACCTGCTGTGTAGATGGGGTCCTTTGGGAGAAGAAAGGGTTCCGGGATTCAGGGCTCATGGATTTAGGGTTTAGGATTTAGGGTTTAGGGTTTAGGGTTTAGGGTTTTGGGGTTTAGGGTTTAGGGTTTCCAGGAGGTCCCCGCCTGCCACCACCCAGAAGGGGAGGTCCGGCAGGTCTCCCTTGCAGTAAACCTCCTCGAAGGTTTCCTTGGGAGCAATGGAGGCCGATTAAACTCAAGGAATCATACATCTCCGAAATATGGGCCCGTTTAAGTCCCCAAAAAATCTCTAAAGAGGGTCCCAAACCCCAAGGGTGCAACCTCATGGGTCCGTGATAAACCCCAGGCCCTAAACCCCAAACCCCAAACCATTCCACCCTCCCAACTGCCGCAGAGGTTTAGGGTTTCGGGTCTATGGCACCTGAATAGGACACAAGAAGGAACGCCTAACTTTGCGAGTTGAGGCTTACGGGGGGTTAAGGCAACCCTAAACTCTATAGTAAGTGGCGAAAACCCTAAAACCCTTAAACCCTAAACCCTAAACCCTAAAGCCCTAAACCCTAAAACCCTAAACCCTAAACTCTAAAAACCCTAAACCCAGGCGCGCTAAACCGCGGTGAGTTTGTGCTCTGCACGCCGTGGTCGTAGAAGTTGTCGCCAAGCCTGGGATGCCGGGTTTAGAGGCTTCGGGCCGTTGGGCTTAGAGGTTTAGGGTTTAGGGTTTAGGGTTTAGGGTTTAGGGTTTAGGGTTTAGGGTGTAGAGGTTTAGAGTCAGGGTCCTGGTCAAGGTGTGGGATGGCGCGGGGGGGCTTGGAATCTAAGATCCTCGGACCACATAGAACCCTGCAACCCTCACACCCCACCCGCAAAGAAGACTCAAGACTCAAGACCAGAAAACCTAGATGAACCCTAAACCCTAAACCCTAAACGCTAAACCCTAAACCCTAAACCAAAAACCCTAAACCTAAACCCTAAACCCTAGCCCTAAACCCTAAACCCTGCTAAACCCCAATGAGCCCGAGATGGCTGAGGCTTCGGGGGAACCAGGACTCCGAATTGATGAAAGCAAATAGGGCCCCCAAATCCTTGAGAACCTAAACCCTAAACCCTAAACCCTAAACCCCCCAATACCCCCCAATACCCCCCCCCCCAAACCCCCAAACCCTAAAGCTTCTGCACTCCTTGCGAACTCCTTGCAAGCACAGGAAGCAGGAGAACCATTTCGGCACCCTTGTCCTTGGCGACCTTGGCCATGCCAGCGGCGGCTTCGACCTCTCTTGGCAGCTGTTCAGGCCAAGACATAAACCCTAAACCCTAAACCCTACGCCCTAAACCCTAAACCCTAAACCCCCAAACCCCAAAACCAGCCGAAACTGCAGGGGCGTGTAGGGTTCAAACCAGCAGCACCATGAGCCCTACAACCCTTGCAGCCCTCAACCCTCTAGACTCTGAAAGGCTCCGCCTGTCCATGGGTTGTGGGATGATGGTCACTGTGACCGCCCCAGTCGCCCACAGCCAAGAAACTGGCAGGGAATTCAGGCTTCGAGCTTCGGGTCCAGGAAACTTTTTGGGGTTTAGGAATGTTTCGGGTTTGGACACGCGGTTCGGAATGTGAGAAACAGGATGCTTTGCGGCTGTGTAGTGTGGAGCTGTAGGCCCGAAACCCTCAACCCTGAACCCGAAACCCTAAACCCTAAGCTCCCTTACAGGGTTTCGGGTCTTGCCGAGTACGGAAGGGCCGACGCGAAACCGCTAAAGCTCGAGACGGGGGGTTTCGGGCGGGTTTAGGGTTTGGGGTTTGGGGTTTGGGGTTTGGGGTTCTGGGTTTGGGGCTTGGGGTTTGGGGTTGGGGGTTTGGGTTTGCATTTCGTTAGAAAATAAAGTGTTTGGGGGATGTTGTAGCCACCTCGAGCTTAGAAGGGTCCTGCATTGCCTCAACCCTCATACCCAATATGAACCCTAAGCTCCACTGAAGCCCCCTGAACCCCAGGGAACCTCCACTAAACCCCCACCCCACCCCACCAAGCCTCACTATGCCCTGCTGAACCCAAACCCTTAACCCTTCAGATGCACACCTCAACCCCAAACCTTAAACCCTAAACCCCAAATCCTAAACCCCAAACCCTAAACCCTAAACCCTGAACCCTGAACCCTACACCCGAAACCCTAACCAAAGAAGGGCCTCGGCCCAGCCCAAACGGCTGGAAGCAAGGGCAGCAGCGCGCGCAGCCGGGCCATGGCCATCGCGCGAGACCCACGCCGGGAACTCTTGTTCAAAGCGGCGGAACCTACGGGCCAACGGGAGCCGCAAGCGCGCGGAACTCAAAAAGAACAAAACTCGAAGCTCCCTGAAGCCGAAGCCCTTGAGTCGCTGCAAAAAAGCAGGCCCAGGAAGCCCTCAACCTGACCCGAATCCCTATAAACCTCTCACCCTTGAACCCTTCCAAGTTCAAGGGCTTCAGGAGGCTTAGGGTTCAGGGTTTAGGGCTTAGGGCCTAGGGCTTAGGGCTTAGGGTGTAGGGCTCAGGGCTCAGGGCTTAGGGTTCAGGGCCTACCAAACCCGCACAGATAAGCACAAACCCAGGTGGCGGCCTCCCACACGTCGTCCTCGGCATCGGGGCCGGTCCCGGGAGGGCCTCGCGTTTCGGGCGGCGGGCTTGGGGGCCATGAGATTCTGGAGTGCAGGGTCGTGAACCCCAAAAAGCCACCAAAAAATCACCAACCAAAAACAGGGTAAACTACAAAAAAACATATGTAAAAAAAAAAAATATATATATATATATATATATATATATATATATATATACGTATAGAGTAAAACAAAAAACTGGCCCCCACGACCCCAAACTCCTAAACTGAACTGCTTTCGACCTGCCAGGGTTCCTGTATTCGGGCCCCTGCTTCCTTCTATTCAAGGCAGAAGTACCCATAAAGAGGCTTAGGGGCCCAGAAACCCTAAACCCTGTCTACCCTGAAGTCGAAACCCGAAAACGTGAAACCCTTAAACCCTTCAAACACTTCAAACCCTAAACCCCAACCCCAAAACCCTGAAACCCAAAAACCTTTGAAACCCTGAAACCTGTAAACTCCGAACCCTGAAACCTAAACCTTTCCACCCTAAACCCTCAACCCTAAACTAAATCTGAAACCCGAAACCCTGCAACACCCTTGACCCCTCAACTCGGCAGCCACCTGGCGCAACCTCGTCGGTGGTAACCATGCGCTTCGCACTCTCGAGGAGCGATGACAGACCTGGGCTTTAGGGTTTAAGGTTTAGCGTTTAGGGTTTGGGGTCTATGTTTAAGGGTTTAGGGTTTAGGGTTTAGGGTTTAGGGTTTGGGGTTGGGGGTTTCGGGTTTAGGGTTTAGGGTTTAGGGTCTAGGGTTTAGGGTTTATGGCAGAGAGCATCATGAGCTTCAGTTCTTTTCCGGCCACATCCCTCTAGGCTCCAGACGCTGGCAAAAACCCACGGCCTTGACGAGGCGGGAGGAGAGCATCATGAGCATGAGCTGGGTTATTTTCCGGCCGCACCCCCGAGGATCCAGACGCTTGCAAAAACTCACGACCCCAGTGCTTCTGCAGATTTCACGAGGCGGGAGCAGCGCAGGTGTATGGGTCTCTCCCTCCCACCTCGTCAAATCTGCACAAGCACTGGGGCCGTGGGTTTTTTGCAAGCGCCTGGAGCCTAGGGGGCCATGTGGCCGGAAAATAACCCAGCTGATGCTCGTGATGCTCTCCCCCGCCTTGTCAAATTTGCACAAGCACGGAAATAACCATATCTGCACAAGGGACTGGAGTCGTGAGTTTCTGCAAGCGTCTGGAGCCTAGGGGGCCATGCCGGAAAATAACCCAGCTGATGCTCATGATTCTCTCCTCCCGCCTCATCAAATCTGGACCTGGAGTCGTGGGTTTTGCAAGCGTCTGGATCCTAGGGGGTGTAGGGGGCCATGTGGGCGGACAATAACCAGCTGATGCTCATGATGCTCTCCTCCCGCCTCGTCAAATCTGCACAAGCACTGGTGTCATTGGCTTTTGCAAGCGTCTGGAGCCTAGGGGGCCATGTGGCCGGAAAATAACCCAGCTGATGCTCATGATGCTCTCCTCCCACCTAGCACGGAAAATAACACAGCTGATGCTCATGATGCTCTCCTCCCGCCTCGTCAAATCTGCACAAGCACGGCAAACAAAACAGCTGATGCTCATGATGCTCTCCTCCCGTCTCGTCAAATCTGCACAGTCGTGGGTTTTTGCAAGCGTCTGTTGGGGTCGTGAGTTTCTGCAAGCGTCTGGAGCCTAGGGGGCCATGCCGGAAAATAGCCCAGCTGATGCTCATGATGCTCTCCTCCCGCCTCGTCGAATCTGCACAAGCACTGGGGTCATGGTTTTCTTGCAAGCGTCTGGAGCCTGGGGGGCATGTGGCCGGAAAATATCCCAGCTGATGCGCATGATGCTCACCTCCCGCCTCGTCAAAACTGCACAAGCACCCGGAAGCCCAAACCCAAAACACCTAAATCCTCAACCCGCCGTGGGGTGCAGGGCCTGAGGTTGCTTCCGCGAGGCTTTGAAAACTCGTGGACTTAGCAAAGAATGCCCAAGTGATTTTGTGAGGGTCAGGGCGCCAAATTATGTAAACTTAGGGTCTTAGGATGAGGGTTCAGAGTGGAGTGGGGCTAAAGGGTTCAGGGTTCAGGGTTTCAAGGCTGTTGGGTTTCAGGGGTTCAGGGCTCTGGGTTCAGGGTTTTGGGGTTTCAGGGTTCAGGCTTCAGGCTTCAGGCTTCAGGGTTTTAGGGTTTCGGGTTTAGGGTTTAGGGTTTAGGGGTGTGGGGCTTCCCTGGGGCTCCGGCCATCCTTTTCCGGACTCTTCGGGTCCTCCTTGGCATCCTTGGGGGGCTCCTCGGTTTTCGGGCTTAGGGTGTAGGGTTAGGGTTTAGGACTTGGGGGTTCGAGGGGCTGCGGGGTGAGGGTCTCCCGAAACCCGGAACCCGAAACCCGAAATACCACAAGTGAGTACCTGACAAACGTTGTTAGACTTCCGTCGACTCATCAGTGCCCGCTGTTTCCGAGAGAAGGGCCCCGTTTTGGGAGTTCCTGGAATAGCGGGAATAGCGGAGGTAATTCATGGGAGGTCCTACAATTTCGATTGTGGTGTTTGGGGGCTTTGCTCGGGCGAACCCTTTTTGGGAGGATTCTCCACTTCAAATTCCCATGCGGCTCCGCGTCCTCGTTGCAGGCACCCGCCTCTTCGCCGCCAGCTGGCGCGCCTCCGCACACGCTAAACCCTCAACCCTCAACCCTGCACTCCTGAACCCCGAAACCCTAAACCCTGAAACCCCGAACCCCTGAAACCCGAAACCCTTAAACCCTGGACCCTGAAACCCTGAAACCCTGAAACCCTTAAACCCTGAAACGCGAAACCCCGAAACACATAAACCCGGAAACCCTGCAACACTTAAACCCGGAAACCCCGAAACCCTGAAACCCTGAAACCCTTAAACCCTGAAACCCTGAAACCCTTAAACCCTGAAACCCTGAAACCCTGAAACCCTTCAACCCTGAAACGCGAAACCCTGAAACCCTGAAACGCGAACACTTAAACCCTTAAACCCTGAAACGCGAAACCCTGAAACACTTCAACCCGGAAACCCGAAACCCTGAAACCCTTAAACCCGGAAACCCTAAACCCTGAAACCCTTAAACCCGGAAACCCTAAACCCGGAAACCCTGAAACCCTGAAACCCGGAAACCATAAACCCTAAACCCGGAAACCCTAAACCCTAAACCCTAAACCCTTCAACCCTGAAACCTGACGAGACCGAAAGGCGGGAACTCCCGGATCGGGCCTTGTGACGCCTGCGAAGTCTGGGTGGCCTCCGAGGCATCCTCGGTGCGTTTAGAAGTTTACGCTCTTAGGGTTTAGGGTTTAGGGTTTAGGGTTTAGGGTTTAGGGTTTAGGGTTTCGGGTTTCGGGTTTAGGGTTTAGGGTTTAGGGTTTAGGGTTTAGGGTTTAGGGTTTAGGGTTTAGGGTTTAGGGTTTAGGGTTTAGGGTTTAGGGTTTAGGGACTCTTATAAGGGACCTTGGGGGTAGTATTATATAGGGGAAGATTAAGGGTTCCTTCTAGGGGTCCCTCCTTATGCCCCTCAATACTCTGAATGTGGGGCCTCACACAGGCTCCAACGCACCCACGGCTGCCACATATCGTGGAAGTCTAGCTGCATGGAGATCTTTTTTTCCGGATGCGTGTGGTCGCCTTGTTGAGTCGCGAAGCGGAACCTTGTGCTCACATTATGCACGGACCGCCACGCGGCTCTGTAAGCAAAAGGCACGGCACGAATTCCAGTCGGACCTTTAAACATCTGTGGCTTTTGAGAAGCCGATGGAACGATTCATCCTCTGTTCGGATGTGTTCCTATCCCACAAGGGGAGCTCTGCCTTTTCTAAGCCCGAGAACCCACCCTAAACCCTAAACCCTAAACCCTAAACCCTAAACCCTAAACCCTCAACAGCCATTGCAATTGTAGGCGATTTTTTGGCCCTTAGCCGGTGCAGGGCTACATCCCCTCGGTGTGCAGATCATCTTCGCCCACTCGCCGGCCTTCTCGGGGCCGCAACAGCGCTCGGCGAGCTGCCAGCACCCTTCCCCGTCCTCAACGGTAGCAATTTAGCAATAGAGTAATAGAGTAATGGAGTAATAGAGAAATAGAGAAATAGAGTAATAGAGTAATAGAGAAATAGAGACATAGAGAAATAGAGTAATAGAGAAATAGAGAAATAGAGTACTAGAGTAATCGAGAAATAGAGTAATAGAGTAGAAGAGTAATAGAGCAATAGAGTAAGAGAGTAATATAGTAATATAGCAATATAGCAATATAGCAATACAGCAATATAGTAATATAGTATTATCTGTCCTCAACCGTGGTCTCGCCCTTGTCTGGCATGGGTGGTCGCGGCGTAGTCGTCGCGGGCGCAATGCCCACAGCTGCCAGCCACTCGTTGAAATGCTTCTCGCGAGCTGGGTTGGAGCTCGGATCCGCGGGCCGAATCGCTTCCAGGGCAGACTTGAAGGTGTGCTCCTTGTTCCACGCCGCCGAGTTGTGCTGCCAGTAGCCGATGGTCGTCACCCACGCATTTTGCGCACTGTCACAGATGAAGTCCTTATACTTCCCATATAGCATCACTTAGGACTCAGAAGCTCAAACCCCCAAGCTGCTGCAAAACAAGAAAGTGCTGGCTCTTTGAGCTGCGAGAGTCGGGGTTCTTGCAAAGGTCCACGCCGGTGATCTTCGCAACGATGGGCTTCACCAGCTGGTAGTTCCCCGGCCACGTGACTTGCGTCGCGCCTCTCCCGAACCAGCAGTTCTTGGGATCCAGCTGCTGTCCCCAGAAGTCGGTGCATCCGTCAGGGGGAGCCGTCAGCCCATCACACTCGGTGATGGTAAATTGTGCTTTCTTGGCATTCACGGAGTTGTAGTGATCTGTCGTCCCTGCGGAGCAGCCACCGCGGCAGCCCGGTATGTCATGGCACGGGCAAGTCCCATCAGGCCTGGACAGCCTTTCTTTGCAAGCTGTCCAATGCAAGGTTTCAGACTTCACGTTGGCCATTAAAGCGATGACGGTCATGGCATTGAATTTGGCATCGCTCTCTCCCAGATAGGGAGTCTGATGTGCACCTTTGGCCCATTTGTTGTAGACACAGACCCCTTTCAAGTAGTCCTTCCATGTGTAGAAAGCGGGCATCCCTTCCCAAGGCTCCCCCAGGCTGAAAAGGTTCCCGGTCTTCCCCATCTTCTGGCCATACTCCGACCTGAGAAGTGCCTGCACCTCTGGGCAGTCCCCTTCAAAGGCATGGACAAGAAGCGCCGTCTCCTCCACATCGCACTCATCACAAGTTGCCGACCCCGAGGTCACCGCCTCAACCACGCCCAGCAGCAACAACAACGAGAACATGGCGAGACAAAAGCAAGCTCGCCCTCTTTGCGGTGCTCCGCGCATTTTGGGCCGATTTGCTGACCCGGTCATCATCATGCGGGAGTACCCAAAATAAAACCTAAACCCAAAATTCAACACCTGAACCCTACGGTCTAAACCTCACAGGTACACTGTTACAGGAACACGTAGTTGGCCCTACACCCGAAGCCACCCCAAACCCCTAAAGCCCCAGAACCCCAAATCCTTGGAACCCCAAACCCTAAAAGCCCTTAACCCTGAAACCCTAAAGCTTAAACCCTAAACCCTAAACCCTAAACCCGAAACCCTAAACCCTAAACCCTAAACCCTAAACTCCAACAACAGCCCATGAATGACGGCCGAGCCACACTGTGCCGCCGGTGCTGGGACGGCTCGGCCGCCGCCGTCCTGGGAGGCGCCTGCGGCACGACGGCGGGGCTTACGGCTTAGGGCTTAAGGCTTAGGGCTTAGGGCTTAGGGCTTGGGGCTTGGGGCTTAGGGCTTAGGGCTTAGGGCTTAGGGCTTAGGGCTTAGGGCTTAGGGCTTAGGGTTTAGGGCTTCGGGCTTAGGGCTTAGGACTTAGGGCTAAGGGCTTAGGGCTTAGGGCTTAGGGCTAAGGGCTTAGGGCTTAGGGCTTAGGGTTTAGGGTTTAGGGTTTAGGGTTTAGGACTTAAGGCGCTTAAGGCTTTGGACTTTGGGCTTTGGACTTTGGGGTGTGAGGTTTGGGGAACAGGATGGAACTGAAAGAACGGGAGGGTCTTGGGCATCGCTTGGGTATCTCGAGGATGCCCAGCGCCAGGGCTTGGGGTTTGAGATGGTTGTCACGCTTTTGGGCGTCAGGCGGGGGGCTTTTGCTTAGGCCTTCAGTGCCTGCAGGGCTTTTAAGGTTTCCCGCATGCGTGTTAAGTGTCTTTTTGGGCTTCATGCTTGAGGCCTTTGGGCTTCAGGGACCCGCGCCTCCTTCGGCACTGGGTCGAAGGGGACGGGCTCGCGCTGGGGCGCCTTCTCCCTGGTCGGCTTTGCGGTTAGTCTTAGACTCTAGATCCCCCTTACAGGGGCCCTGCCAGATTCAGACCCCAACCGCGCCTCCTCTTTGCGTCCGCCTGCATGGTTTAGGGGTTTAGGGTTTAGGGATTTTTTCGGGCCTACAGCATCCTAGGCACGAAAGCATTCTGGGCCTAGGGTAGGGCTGTCGTAGCTCAAGGGTTTAGCGCTCCATTGTTTAGGGTTTGTGTGCAGGGTTTAGGGTCCAGGGCTTAGGGTTTCTCACGGCAAGACGCCGACAGCAATCAAATCGCGGGCACGTAGGTTGAGGCTGTCGGGTTCAGGATTTAGGGTGTATCCTTTGCTTGTGTTAGCGTCGGGGCTGTTTCAGGGTTCACCTGCCTTGGGCTTCCCTCTCTGATTCTCTGGCGCCTGCGCCGCAGGGAAAGGCCACAGCAGACAAAAGGGCGATGGAGGGCTTGGGGTTTTGGTGTTTGGGGTTTAAGGTTGGTTTAGGGTTCAGGGTTTAGGGTTTAGGGTTTAGGGTTTAGGGTTTAGGGTTTAGGGTTTAGGGTTTAGGGTTTAGGGTTTAGGGTCTAGGGTTTAGGGTTTAGGGTTTTTAGGGTTCAGGGTTCAGGGTTCAGGGTTTAGGGTTTAGGGTTTAGGGGTCCTTCTGACCTTACTTCGAGCCACTCCGAAATCACCGCTAAAGCCCTCAATCCCCGCACGTCCCCTCTCAATCTCTCAAAGTTCCGGCAAGACATGCCTCAGTTGCCAAAACGAACCCCTAAGGCCCAAGAAGCCTCCATTCCCATAAACCCCAAACCCTAAACCCAAAACCAAGGGAACCAAAACCCAACTGAGAACAACGATGACGGGTCCCAGCGGTTGCAACCCCGAAGCCCTGGCAGCAATTGGGGTGAGGGTTCCGGGTTTGGGGGTTTGGGGGTTTGGGAGTTTGGGGGTTTGGGGGTTTGGTGTTGGGGTTTGGGGTTTGGGGTTTAGGGGGGTTTGGGTTTAGAGGCACCTGGCGCGCCACGAGCTGCAGAAGGGCGTCCGCATTTTCTGAGGCTGCGAGGCACCACCGCCGCTGCTCTGGGCACGGAAGGGGGTGGGGGAGGATAGGCAACAATTTGGGATTTAGGGTTTAGGGTTTTTAGGGTTCAGGGTTCAGGGTTCAGGGTTCAGGGTTTAGGGTTTAGGGTTTAGGGTTTAGGGTTTAGGGTTTAGGGTTTAGGGTTACAGGTCTTCTTGCTTTGTTCCTTTTTTTCTGCAGGGGGCGTGCGCGAGCTGCAACCCCCAGCCCCCTCCGCCACAGGCAAAGCTGAGCTTGGCTTCCCAGGACTTATAAGCCACTTATCTATACGCCCCCTAAGTGCCCTAATATGGTTATAAGTACAGTAATAAGTATAACCCACTTCTCAGCCCCCTAAGTGCCCTCATATGGTTATAAGTATAGTACTAAGTATAACCCACTTATAAGCCCCCTAAGCGCCCTAATATGGTTGTAGGTACAGTAATAAGTAAACATAATTGGTTAATGGCTCCAGACCCCTGCAGTCAGAGTCAGGGCTTGAGGATACTTCCCCTCGTGTTCCGAGTGAGTTGGTCTCAACCCGCCCGAACCCTGAACCCCAAAGCCTCATCCCTAAACCCTAAACCCTAAACCCTGAACCCTGAACCCTAAACCCGAAACCCGGCAAACCTCCCCCGATGCCAGGTGCGCAGCTGACCAGGAAGTGGGGGGAGTACTTCTGGGACTCCAGAACCTGGGCGCTTTCAGGGTGTAGGAGCTTTTGCTGACTCCTATAAACCCCCAAAACCCCAATACCCCCAAACCCCAGTTACACCACCGAAGACCCCAAACAGTCAAAGGCACGTCAAAGAAACAGTGGAGACAACGGGAGACAAAAGGACACACGAAGGGAGACGAGGAGCACGGCAACCCCGCAAAGCCACCCACATGCAGGGAGACAAAGGGAGACAAAGGGAGACAAAGGGAGACAAAGGGAGACAAAGGAAGACAAAGGAAGACAAAGGGAGACAAAGGGAGACAAAGGGAGACAAAGGGAGACGAAGGAAGACAAAGGGAGACAAGGAGCCCAGGAACCCGGCAACAGTCCTCAGAACGTCGGCAAGCCTTGAATGAATATAGAACCCCAACAGCAGACTGTTTGGGGAAAAACCAAAAACAAAAGGCCCCGACTGTTTGGGGAAAAAACCAAAAAACAGAAGGCCGAAGCCCCAAAGCCCCAAAACCAAAACCCTCAAACCCCCATAACCACAAAGCCCGGAAACCCTGAAACCCCAAACCTCTAGAACCGCAAACCCCCCATCACCACAAAGCCCTAAAACCCCAATCACCGCAGTCTTGGGGCTTCAAGGTTTAGGGTTTAGGGTTTAGGGTTTAGGGTTTAGGGTTTAGGGTTTAGGGTTTAGGGTTTAGGGTTTAGGGTTTAGGGTTTAGGGTAAGGCCCGGGAAATGCCCGGGGCGATTCCAGGAGAGAAGCAGGGTTGAGCGTTCGGGATGTAGGTTTAGGGTTCTGCAGGGTGTAGGATGTGGGGTTTAGGATGTAGGGTTTAGGGTTTAGGGTTTAGGATTTAGGGTTTCGGGTTCGGGGTTTCAGGGGTCCACATTTCAAAACCTGTCCCCAGAGATGAGGGTTTACGGTTTGAGATGTGGCCCATTTCCCATCGGGCGTGGCCCCTGAACCTCTCAACCCCTCAGCCCCTCAACCCCTAAACCTCTATCCCCACCCCTAAATCCCTAAACCCTAAACCCGAAACCCTAAACCCCTAAACCCTCATTCCCTAAAGCCAGCAAAACTGGGATCTCCCCGCCGTCGCGGGAAAGAACGGATCGGGAAGAGGCTCCTTCTCTTTGCTGGGGCCTGCACCGTTCAGGGTTTAGGGTTTAAGGTTTCAAGGCTTCGGGTTTAGGGCTTAGGGTTTTACGTTTTATGCCTTAGGGTTCAGGCATTGCCCGAGTTGAAGTCCAGGGTTTACTGCTTGGCGGGGCCCTAAACCCTAAACCCTAAACCCCTAAACCCTAAACCCCTAAACCCTAAACCCTAAACCCTAAACCCTAAACCCTAAACCCTAAACCCTAAACCCTGGATTTGGGTTGGGGCTTCACGGGATTCGGGGTTGTGGTGGAGGCGAGAGGTGCAGGAGCCGCGCCTGCTTGCCGCTCGGCCGCGCGTGGGGGCCTCGCCGGCAGGCCTGTCACACGGGACAAGGCTTTGGGGTTTGGGGTTTGGGGTTGGGGTTTGAGGGTTTGGGGTTTGGGGTTTAGGGTTTAGGGTTTAGGGTTTAGGGTTTAGGGTTTAGGGTTTAGGGTTTAGGGTTTAGGGTTTAGGGTTTAGGGTTTAAGGTTTAGGGTTTAGGATTTAGGGCGTGGGGCCCAGAACATCGGTCGACCGCGACGCATGGCGACAGGGGCATATGACAGCGCACTGACAGCCCAGAAAACACTTTACAGGCCCTCGGTTTGTTCAACGACAACCCACAACCCCAACTCCCAAAAAATATCCCTAAACCCTAAACCCTGAACCCTAAACCCCGACGTAGTAACACCCTAGAGAGCCCTAAAAAACCCCTGGAAGCACCCAACCCCCCCTAAACGCCCATACCCCACCCACCTGGCTTCGTCTCGGGGGCTGCCCGGGTCGGCGACCTGGCTAAGTGAAAGATGAAGCTCAGGGTTTGTGCACAACTTTAACATGGTGTTTTTTACACGAATGCTTGCAAGGGTTTAGGATTCTTTGCATTTTGTTAAGTTTAGGGTTCAGGGCTTAGGCTCTGGGATTTTGGGGTTTAGGGCTTAGGTCTTGGGTTTCGGGCTGGCTGGGTTTGGACCCTAAACCCTGATCCGCTCAAGCTCTAAAACCTCCAGGCAGGGTCGAGGAATCGGGGCTTATGGCTTCTGCGGGTAGAGAAATTGCAAGACAAGTTGTGTTAAAGGGTACGGGGCTAGGGCATCACATCGTTGGGATGAAAATACAGCTTTGCCGGGTACCAGACAAAGTGTCGGACAGAGTTGAAGGCCATACAATCATTTGGGTTTTCCGGTTTAGGGTTTTGGCATTAGGCGCGTTCTCTGCAAATATACGGTATTGTGGACTCATCACGAGCGCCTATCTGCTGGGAACCGTGGTACTGGTCATGCAAACATCAGCTCACCCGTGTCAAGCAGCAATACATGCAGTTTCGCATCAGACAAAGTGTCGGAACTAATTGCTCCTCAAGGCCAGGGCCATCAGAGAGCTGGGATTAGATTTTGTCATCACACCACGGCCACCACAAGCATTCACAAGGCATGCAAGAAACCCGGATCGACTCATTGCGTATCCCGACAGGAAGTAAACGCCACATGTCCGCGGATCAGACAAAGTGTCGGAACTGATTGCTCCTCAAGGCCAGGGGCATCAGAGAGCTGGGATTAGATTTTTGTCATCATCCGGACAATTCTAAACATGCTTTACGCACACTGCAGGTGCATGGCGATAGCTTCGCACTCAGCCCACTACTCTTGACGCTTGACCTCTACATCTGATGTTCAGAAGAGGTGTAGCATAATGTGGTCTCATCACGAGCGCCCATCTGCCGGGAACCATCGTAGTGGTCGTGCAAACATCAGCTCACCCGTGTCAAGCAGCAATACATGCAGTTTCGCATCAGACAAAGTGTCGGAACTAATTGCTCCTCAAGGCCAGGGCCATCAGAGAGCTGGGATTAGATTTTGTCATCACACCACGGCCACCACAAGCATTCACAAGGCATGCAAGAAACCCGGATCGACTCATTCCGAATCCCAACAGGAAGTAAACGCCACATGTCCGCCGATCAGACAAAGTGTCGGAACTAATTGTTCCTCAAGGCCAGGGGCATCAGAGAGCTGGGATTAGATTTTGTCATCATCCGGACAATTCTAAACATGCTTTACGCACACTGCAGGTGCATGGCGATAGCTTCGCACTCAGCCCACTACTCTTGACGTTTGACCTCTACATCTGATGTTCAGAAGAGGTGTAGCATATTGTGGTCTCATCACGAGCGCCTATCTGCTGGGAACCGTGGTACTGGTCATGCAAACATCAGCTCACCCGTGTCAAGCAGCAATACATGCAGTTTCGCATCAGACAAAGTGTCGGAACTAATTGCTCCTCAAGGCCAGGGCCATCAGAGAGCTGGGATTAGATTTTGTCATCACGCCACGGCCACCACAAGCATTCACAAGGCATGCAAGAAACCCGGATCGACTCATTGCGTATCCCGACAGGAAGTAAACGCCACATGTCCGCGGATCAGACAAAGTGTCGGAACTGATTGCTCCTCAAGGCCAGGGGCATCAGAGAGCTGGGATTAGATTTTTGTCATCATCCGGACAATTCTAAACATGCTTTACGCACACTGCAGGTGCATGGCGATAGCTTCGCACTCAGCCCACTACTCTTGACGTTTGACCTCTACATCTGATGTTCAGAAGAGGTGTAGCATTTTGTGGTCTCATCACGAGCGCCTATCTGCCGGGAACCATGGTAGTGGTCATGCAAACATCAGCTCACCCGTGTCAAGCAGCAATACATGCAGTTTCGCATCAGACAAAGTGTCGGAACTAATTGCTCCTCAAGGCCAGGGCCATCAGAGAGCTGGGATTAGATTTTGTCATCACACCACGGCCACCACAAGCATTCACAAGGCATGCAAGAAACCCGGATCGACTCATTGCGTATCCCGACAGGAAGTAAACGCCACATGTCCGCGATCAGACAAAGTGTCGGAACTGATTGCTCCTCAAGGCCAGGGGCATCAGAGAGCTGGGATTAGATTTTGTCATCATCCGGACAATTCTAAACATGCTTTACGCACACTGCAGGTGCATGGCGATAGCTTCGCACTCAGCCCACTACTCTTGACGTTTGACCTCTACATCTGATGTTCAGAAGAGGTGTAGCATATTGTGGTCTCATCACCAGCGCCCATCTGCCGGGAACCATCGTAGTGGTCATGCAAACATCAGCTCACCGTGTCAAGCAGCAATACATGCAGTTGCGCATCAGACAAAGTGTCGGAACTAATTGCTCCTCAAGGCCAGGGCCATCAGAGAGCTGGGATTAGATTTTGTCATCACACCACGGCCAACACAAGCATTCACACGGCATGCAAGAAACCCGGATCGACTCATTCCGAATCCCGACAGGAACTAAACGCCACATGTCCGCGGATCAGACAAAGTGTCGGAACTAATTGTTCCTCAAGGCCAGGGGCATCAGAGAGCTGGGATTAGATTTTGTCATCATCCGGACAATTCTAAACATGCTTTACGCACACTGCAGGTGCATGGCGATAGCTTCGCACTCAGCCCACTACTCTTGACGTTTGACCTCTACATCTGATGTTCAGAAGAGGTGTAGCATTTTGTGGTCTCATCACGAGCGCCTATCTGCCGGGAACCATGGTAGTGGTCATGCAAACATCAGCTCACCCGTGTCAAGCAGCAATACATGCAGTTTCGCATCAGACAAAGTGTCGGAACTAATTGCTCCTCAAGGCCAGGGCCATCAGAGAGCTGGGATTAGATTTTGTCATCACACCACGGCCACCACAAGCATTCACAAGGCATGCAAGAAACCCGGATCGACTCATTCCGAATCCCGACAGGAAGTAAACGCCACATGTCCGCGGATCAGACAAAGTGTCGGAACTAATTGTTCCTCAAGGCCAGGGGCATCAGAGAGCTGGGATTAGATTTTGTCATCATCCGGACAATTCTAAACATGCTTTACGCACACTGCAGGTGCATGGCGATAGCTTCGCACTCAGCCCACTACTCTTGACGTTTGACCTCTACATCTGATGTTCAGAAGAGGTGTAGCATATTGTGGTCTCATCACGAGCGCCTATCTGCCGGAACCATGGTAGTGGCCATGCAAACATCAGCTCACCCGCGTCAAGCAGCAATACATGCAGTTGCGCATCAGACAAAGTGTCGGAACTAATTGCTCCTCAAGGCCAGGGCCATCAGAGAGCTGGGATTAGATTTTGTCATCACACCACGGCCACCACAAGCATTCACAAGGCATGCAAGAAACCCGGATCGACTCATTCCGTATCCCGACAGGAAGTAGACGCCACATGTCCGCGGATCAGGCAAAATGTCGGAATCGTTGCAGCTTACTCGCTCGCGTCTTCAAAGTCCCTAAACCCTCCCTCAACCCGAACTCCCCCTGGAGAGAACTGGCCCCGCTTTGCTTACTCGCTGGGTGTGCAAGCCTCACACTCCCCGCTATTGCGAACCTTTAAGCCAGAACTCCAAGCCCTAAAACCCGGGAACCCCCTACTGACGCTGATCCGGGGTCTTTGAAAACCCTGAAAAGACTCCCCAAGCCCGCAACGCAGGCAAAAAAACTCCCGAGCCTGCAAAGAAAGCCTCTCAAAGGATTGAGCTCTTCGGGTTCAAGGACTCCTTTCCTTCGGGTCTGGGGTTCAGGGTGCAGGGCTTCGAGTGCAAGGCTTGGGGCGTAGAGCTCAAAAAAGTTCGGGGCTTAGCAAAGCAGCCCAGGGCTCCAGGCACACCGGCGAGGGAGAGGCCCCGGAGACCGCCAAGCAGGAGAAACAGCGCAGCCAGCGCCTTCAAAAACGTGTCTTGATCCGGCTGTTGCTGAGGAGCTGAGGAGCTGAGGAGCTGAGGAGTTGAGGAGCTTTGGGGGTTCTTGGGGGTTCTTGGGGGTTCTTGGGGGTTCTTGGGGGTTCTTAGGGGGTTCTTGGGGGTTCTTGGGGGTTTTGGGAGTTCTTGGGGGTTCTTGGGGGTTCTTGACGTTTCTTGAAGGTCTTCTTGGGGGCTTTCTTGGGGCTTCTTGGGGGAAGGTTGGGTCCAGGTGCCCTGGCCTGAAGCTGCGGAAAGGCATCCTGGCTGCACAGCGCCTGGGAGAGAGCAGGCGGTGGGGAGGGCTGAATCCCTTCTGGGTAGTTTAGGGTTTCGGGTTTAGGGTTTAGGGTTTGGGGTTTAGGGTTTAGGGTTTAGGGTTTTAGGGTTTCGGGTTTAGGGTTTAGGGTTTAGGGTTTAGGGTTTAGGGTTTAGGGTTTAGGGTTTTAGGTTTAGGGTTTAGGGTTTGGGGTTTGGGGTTTGGGTTTGGGGTTTGGGGTTTGGGGTTTAGGGTTTAGGGTTTAGGGTTTAGGGTTTAGGGTTTAGGGTTTAGGGTTTAGGGTCCCTCCCTGATAAGCCCCAACGAGCCTTGTCTCACCCCTTCCTGCTTCTGAAAGCCAGCACTTGCCTCGAAGTTAAACAACCACCGCTTGAATTGGAATCCCAGGTGTGCCGCTGACCTCGGTCACAAGCGCCGCGCAGACAGAGGGCATGAGAACCTGAACAGTTAGGGTTTAGGGATAGGCTTTATGGTTTAGGATTTAGGGCTTAGGGTTTAGTTCCTAGCTGTATTGGGCAGACCCAGGGGGCGCACGTTGGACTAGCTTTCTGGGTAAAGATTGAAAAATAGGGCTTTGGGGTTAGAGGGCTTAAGGGGCTTTCAGCCGTGAAAAATATTCTTGTGCCATGGGTCAGAACCCGCGCAAAGCTTACGCATAATCATCACCACACGGTCGAGGCAAAAATTGCACAGAGCAGGCCCCATATGGCACCTTTATAAAGGACTTTTTTGGCGGCTCCAGGGCTCCAGGGTTCATTCCAGATCTCAGGACGTAGCTGATCCTGGACAGGGCTGCTATCGCCGCCAGCACGAGGATCGCCCCAGGTCACAATCGAGCCATCGCCGAGAATTGCGGCAAACGCACGGGCAGAACCGACGACGCGCTTGACGTTCCTGAGCTGCCCTTGGACAGCACAACTATCGCCACCAGCTTCAGGGTTGCCCCAGGTCACCGCTGTTCCATCAAGGAGGATGGCCGCAAACGCACTTGCCGAAGCTTCAATGTGCTTCACATTCCGAAGCTGGTCCTGGACAGAGCTGCTGTTGCCACCAGAATCAGCGTTCCCCCAGGTCACCACCGAGCCATCAGCCAGAATTGCGGCAAACGCGCCTGCAGAAGCTGCGATCTGCTGCACATGTCTCAGCTGCTCTTGGACACTCCTGCTGTCACCGCCACGTTCAGGGTTACCCCAGGTCACAACACGTCCGTTGCCGAGGGTCGCAGCAAACGCACTGGCGGAAGCTTGGATGTGCTTCACGTTCATAAGCTGGTCTTTAACGGCGCTGCTATCGCCACCACCTCCAGGACTGCCCCAGGTCACGACAGATCCGTCCCCCAGAACAGCAGCAAAAGCTCCTGCTGAAGCTTGGACTTGCTGCACTTTCTTCAGCTGGTCCTGGACAGACCTGCTATCACCACCGCGTTGGGCATGACCCCAAGTAACCACCGACCCCCTCGCCAGCACTGCCGCAAATGAACACTTGGTAGCTTGAATTTGCTTCACTTCCCTCAGCTGGCCCTGAACGGCCTCACAATCTCCCCCACGGTCAGCTCTGCCCCAGGTCACAACAGCTCCATCGCCGAGAATCGCCGCAAATGCACCAACTGAGGCTGATATTTGCTGTACATCCATCAGGTGCCGCTTGGCAGCACCACTATCACCACCGTGCTGTGGCGCACCCCAGGTCACGACAGACCCATCGTGGAGTACCGCAGCAAAGGCACGTCCCGACGTCTCGATGTGGCGCACGTTCAGCAGCTGCTGGGCATGAGCGCTTCCGGGCATTGGAGCGCCCCACAGGACAACGGCACCATCACCCAGGATTGCAGCAAAAGCATTTCCGCACTTCTTAGAGGCACATACTTGCACATCCCTCCTGTGCAGCACCAAGACGTCTCCAGCGTGCAAGCCTGCTTCTTGGACTGTAGTCGCACCACGCAGTTGTTGGCCCGTGGGGCGCATCAGCATGCTGCGCCCCAAGCACAACGCCACCTGCGCCTGATGCTGAAGCGAATCAAGGGATGTCGCAGGGTCGACCTCAATAGAAACACTTCTTCCGCTGAGGAGTGAGACTTCAAAGCGTAACGACATGCCGCCGGGCAAGAGAATCCTGAACCCCAACCCCTAAACCCTAAAGTACACTTGGCTTCTTGTCTCCATTTGCCAGTCGAAGCCCTTCGAAGCCCAAAGACGGCGACAAGCCGAGGCCCCCACACACCACAGCGAAAGCCCCCCTTGACCCACCCGAAACCCTAAACCCTGGACCCTACACCCTGAACCCCGAAACACTGCACCAAAAACCCTCAGCCAAGGAACGACCCAGTCCGGAGCTGCTCCCCCCCCCCTCAACAAAAAAAGCCCTAAACCCTAAACCCTAAAATTCCTAAACCCGCAAATTAAACCCCTAAACCCTAAACCCTGAACCCCTAAACTTCCTAAACCCCTCTCCAGCCTCTGCACTGGGAGAGCCCAGCATCTCCCGAGCCTGCTCCGCCAGCTTCTCGCTTTTAGAGGGTTTAGGATTTAGGGTTTGGGGTTTGGGGTTTAGGGTTTAGGGTATTTGGGGTTTAGGGTTGAGGGATGCAGGCTTTGAGGTTGCCTTCGGGTCAAAGGTTTAGGCAACAGGAACCAAGGCGGACCCTGCTGAAGCCGACAACTAGTCAATCCTGTCTGGAAGCACCTTGGCAGTTCCCCCCAAGCACCCTTGACGCAAGCCCTGAACGTTGTAGGATCCCAAGAACAGTGCTGCGCACCCTCAGCACCCCAAACCCCAAACCTGAACAAACCACCCCTGTCCCCCCGGCCGCATGGGGAAGGCAACACCCCAACAAAGCGCTGGAGAGAAGCCTCAGGTCAATTTCTGAGGCTTGAGCTTACCTTGAGCTGACAGTTTCCAGCGGCTTTACTTTGTCTTCTTCAAGTTTAAGGGTGGGTTGAAGGCTTCTCTGCTCAAAGCCGAAGCCTAAGCCCTCAGCTAATATTGGGCGAGCTTGTGCCTAAGCTGCCGGCGCGTTGACGAAGAATGCGTCTTCATTCGCCCTCGCAGGAAGTGAAGCTTGGGTCGCGGGATCAGATTCAGGGTTTTGGGCTTAGGGAGCAAAAATATTGCTAGCCGTCATGGTCCCCAGGCCCTAACACCCTAAACCCTGATAATAAACCCTAGGCCATGTCTATCACATTGAGCGCCTTCCTGCTTTTGAGGGCTGCGCGAAACAACAAAAACCCTACTGCTTGTGAGAGAGCTAGACCTTAAACACAACCGGATGGCCTCTGTAGACGCTGCCGAAGCTGTGCAACGGCCAAGAGCCCACCTGCGTCAGTCGAGGCGATGGTTCTAGAGCTTGGGGGTGTAGGGGTCCCCTAAACCCCTGCAGTTCACCCACAAAGAATCTAAGCCGTCTGTGGAGCTCAGTGAGCGTTTAGGGCCCGGGTCAGGAGAGGCTTCCAAGGGCTTAGGGAGCGAAACCTCTCACCTCAACTGCTAACCAGACGCACGCTCGGAGTGGCAACATGTCGCCTCAACAACTTCGTGGTACTGCTGGAGACGGCCCCTTCCACACATTAGTGGGATAACCATCTTGGCAACTTCGAACCGCTTCTACGGCACTTGAGGCCTCTAGCTTCAAAAACGGGCTTGGAGTCTGAGAGCCTCCCGAATAACCCTCTGAGAATGTTGCACTTCGGCGCTTTTGGGTCGAAAGCTTCGGGCTTTATTATAGGGTCAATATAGGGGTGGGGCCCGGCCGCTCAAGGTGCAGGACAGCCAGAACAGCGAGGAGCCCACCGCCGCCTCTCGGAAGAGCGGTCAGGGGTCTGGGGGGCTTTAGAGGCTTCGATTGGGATGCTCCCCCCCTTGTTCCTAACAGTCCTTGATAGTTGGGTTCTAGGAGGGGGGTACTAGAATCCCTATTCAGGACTGCTAGTACAAGGGTGGGAACATCCCAAGGTTTGGAGGTGGAGGGTAGGGCCTAGCAAGGACCTTCTCCTTCAGTGCCGGAACCTTTAAAACCCTAAAGAACAAGGAGTTTGCCAGGATGGAAGCAGAGACCTCCCAAAAAGGTTTAAGGTTTAGGGTTTAGGGTTTAGGGTTTAGGGTTTAGGGTTTAGGGTTTAGGGTTTAGGGTTTAGGGTTTGAGCCCTGATGCCCCGAAGCCTATGGAGGCCAAGAGCACCAAGGAGGTGATGGTTGGTGAGAGCATGGAAGCTCGTGGCTTTGCGTTCAGGGTTGAGGGTTGAGGGTTGAGGGTTGAGGGTTTAGGGTCCAGGGTTTAGGGTTCAGGGATAAATGGTTTAGGGTTCAGGGTTTAGGGGTTCGGATTTAGGCTTTTAGCGGTCAGGTAGCCAAAGGCGAAGCGGTTAGACGAGGCTGGAGCGAGCCCCGGAGACATAAAAAGAGAAGAAATCCAGCCCCTTCAATTTCTGCGATTTAGGAAGCCCAGCCCCTTTAGTAGGGGGGGGGGGGGAGAGCCCAAATTATGACATTGAGGGGCTGGATTTCTTATCTGATGGGGAGAGGAAACCCCACATCAAGAAATTAAGGGAATTGGTACTTGAGGGGAGCGCAGCCCCAAACCAACAAAAAAAAACGAGGGGCTGGGTTGCGTAAAGAGGGGCTGGATTTCTTGAACTTAAGACATTGAGCCGGAGTTCTTATTTTAGAGGAGAAATTCACAGAATGGATGGAGAAACCGAGGGTGCTCTCGAGTACTTGAAAGGACCCTCATCAAGAACCAGAGGCTTCTGATCCCGCCTTTCTTTGCACATTAAAGACCAAAAGCAAAGCACGGACCCTAAACCCTAAACCCTAAACCGTGCAAATTTTTGGGGCTGACATCAGCCCAGGCTTGCAGCATGTGCCAAAGTTCATCCGCGACCCCTATAAAGCCTGCAAACCCTATAAACCCAGTAAACCCTATAACGACTATAAGCACCACAAACCCTATAAACCCCCATAAACCCTATAAACCCTATAACACCCTATAAGCAACAGAGCAAGGTCTCGGCCATCCAGCACGAGGCTCAGGCTCCGGAGCCCTAAACCCTAAACCCTAAACCCTAAACCCTAAACCCTATGGGCGCCAACCCCGAAAGCTTACGGTGCCCGGAAGTCCGAACCGTGAGCCCCGCAGCCCAAACCCTAAAAAGAACCCAAACCCGGAACCTTACACCCTAAACGCTCCACCCAACCCTAAACCGAAAGCCCTAAACCCCAAACCTTAAACCCTCAACTCTAAATTCTAAACCCTGAACCCTTCAACCTAAACCCCAAACCCTGAACCCTGAACCTGAACCTTGAACCCCCTCAAAAAAGGCTAGGGGTAGATAACCCTCAACCTTGCGCCGCGCCAGGCCTGCGCCCCTGACTTGAGGCTCGCCACGTGGGTCAGGGCGCTTCCAACAAGGAGGCCCGCCTTGGGTCTTGGGTTTACAGGGTTTACAGGGTTAGGGTTAGGGTTTCTGGGGTTTTATTGGGTCTTATAGGGTCTTATAGGGTTTTTATAGGGTGTTATAGGGTTTTATAGGGTGTTATAGGGTTTATAGGGTTTATAGGGTTTATAGGGTTTGTGGGGCTTATAGTCGCTATAGGGTTTACAGGGTTTATAGGGTTTACAGGCTTTACAGGGCTTGCAGGGTTTATAGGGTTTACAGGGTTTGTCGGGTTTATAGGGTTTCGGCTTGGGTTTTGGGTTTTGGGTTCAGGGTTTCGGATTTGGGTTTTAGGGAGACTAGTCCCTCTAGACTTTTAACTTGCAGGCCTGCAAACCCTACGAATCCTGAAGCCACACACCAAACATCAGGAGACACAAAGAACCCCTAAAGCATAGCAGGTCAAGTACCCAACCCCGAAATTTGGCCTAAATCCCCCCTTCCCAAGAAAACCGGTTTCTTTCAAAAGCCACGTACTGAACCCCTACACCCTGCACATCGCTGCACTCTACACCCCAAGACCCACGAACTCTCAAGAACTCTCCATCCAGGCACCTCGGATGTAGGGAGCCCACGGTTTGCTGAGGGCTTGTAGGCTTAAAGGGGTAAACGAGTTTGGGGTCAGGTCTTGGGTTTTTGGGTTTACCCACCCTGAGCCTTAAGCCCAAAACCCCTTGCCCTGTAGCCAGCATTCGGCCTGAGCCCGAAAAACCCTAAACCCTGAACCCTAAACCCTCAACCCTAAACCCTAAACCTAAACCCCCTAAACCCTGAACCCGAAACCCCATCCCTCCAAGGCAGCCACCAAGCACAGGGGCAGCGTGAGCATGTTGCCTGTGCTTCTGAGCTTCGGCCGGCTTTCGGAGTTTGGAGCGCTTGCGGGCGAAGCTGAAGGCGCTTGGGGCTTGGCATGTAGGGTTTTTGGCTTAGGGTTTAGGGCTTAGGGTTTAGGGTTTAGGGTTTAGGATTCAGGGTTTAGGGTGGTTTGGGGTAGCTACGTTGTCCCTTACTATGGGCCCTTAGGCTTTGCCATGTCCGGAATCGGTTGAATCTCCGAAGCACTCCAACCCTCATGCCCCAGAGCCGTCGAGGAGTGGGGTCTAAGGTTTTAGGGTTTAGGGTTTAGGGGTTTAAAGGTTAAGCTCAAGGTTTCAGGGTTTAGGGCTTAGGGTTTCGGATGGGCTTCGGGAGGCCCTGCCTCTGTTGAAGACGTCATGCCACGTGCGCCAACCTTGCAGCCAGCCAATCAAGCCCCTCACCTTCTCAAGAAGCAATCCTAAACCTTCAAGTGCTGGTAGTAAAGAGGGCAGATTCACAAGGGCCTTGCAGGCCCCAGGGCTAAGTTAAGAGGGATTACAGTAGGGAGAACGGAAATCCCAATTAAGGACTGTTAGTATAAGGGGAAACATCCCAAGGTTTAGGGCTTCAAGCTGCGAATTTATTATTCAAGGGACTTGGGTTTTGGGCTTAAGATTTCGGATTCAGGGTTCAGAGTTTATGGTCTAGGGTTTAGGGTTTAGGGTTTAGGGTTTAGGGTTTAGGGTTTAGGGTTTAGGGTTTAGGGTTTAGGGTTTAGGGTTTAGGGTTTAGGGTTCGCAGGGGCGTGGCGGCTCCAAGCCATGGGCTGTTTGCGAGCTCGATGCCGAAGGCCAAAGACTGGACCAACCTCGCACCCAGCTTAGGAAATGAATGCTTACATTTTAATTAGGGTTTAAGGTTTAAGGGGTTTAGGGTTTAGGGTTTAGGGTTTAGGGTTTAGGGTTTAGGGTTGAGGGTTGGGGGTTGAGGTGAGGGTTGAGGGTTGAGGGTTTAGGGTTTAGGGTTTAGGGTTTAGCGTTCAGCGTTCAGCGTTTAAGGTTTAAGGTTTAAGGTTGAGGCTTCAGAGTTTATGGGATTTCAGGTTTAGAGTCTAGGGTGGAGGGACCACTCTTCCGCGCCTCCTGTTTTAACCAGGGGCCCCACGGTCCTGAACACCCATGTGTATACAGACCCCAATAAGGTTGAGGATCTTAGTGCTTAGGGAGGTTTACGGTTTGATCTTTAGGTTTTAGGGTTTTGTGGTTTTGGTTGGGGTTATAAACTAAGCCACCGAACGCTTCCTACTGCCCAAGACCGAAGCTGCTCCCCGCATCAGCTCTTGCACACTCTCGGTGGCTGGTATAAGGTTGAGAGCTTAGTGTTTAAGGAGCTAAAGGTTTTGATCTTGGGTTTCGGCCCTCAAGCCGAAAGAAAGCATGGTTCAGCCATGAAGCTGGAGCATCCAGGGATCGGCAATTCAGAGCTTTAGGGTTTCAACCTAAACCCCAAAACCCCTGAACCCCCCAAACCCCCAAAGCCCAAAACCTCTCAACCCCTCAATCCTGCGGTTTCAGGGTTCCAGGCCTCAGCGGACCTGCGGGAGGCGGCGCATGAGCCATCGGGGCAATCGTGCCCAAGGAATTCAGGGGCTCACACTTCCAAGAGAGCTGGGAGTCGGTGTGAGATTCTTCCACCTTCCTTTTTGTGTATGATGTTGCCGTAGTACTCTGACATATTGCTGTGTTTGATGAACTTGTTCTGTTAGTCTTTTATGGTGTTATGTTGCCCTGGTCCGGATGCCGAGGTATGTTTGCTCAGTTGCTTCGCACAGTTGGAAATAGAGCCCGCTAACGTGCACCGAAGGGGCTGACAAATCATGTCGCTGCTTTCAGTCTTGGGACCACGTAGACCCGAAACCATGAACCCGGAGCAAATAGCTGAGACGTCTCAACTATTTCTGGCCATGCGTGCCCACTCTTCCTTGAGTCCATAGGCCCCAACAAGGCGATGGGCAAGCATGACAATGTGAAGATCCGAGATCTTCAATCTGATGTCCTCGACATTCTGTGGTATCGTTGGATGCCACTTCCGCAACACTCCTCTCTCTGATCCTTGTTGCAGACACGGGGAAACGTGCACATTGAACCCTTACTCGTGTGACTATTTTTTAAAAGCCCTGCACCGTACTCCTCCGAGCAGCGCGTCCATGCACTACCCTTTAGCTCACAGCTGAGATCGCCTTTACACATTCAGTTTGAGGGGAGGCCCAAACCTGAAGTTTGACAAGAGGAGAATCTTCAGGACCCAAGCACGATGAGTGAGCACATTTAGAGTCACACATCGGTCTTGTAGCAGGCAATCTTTTTCCTACTATTTGGTTATAATAAGGGAACCCTACTATTTGGTTCTGATAAGGGAACCGTACCATTTGGTTATAACAAGGGAACCCTACTATTTGGTTAGAATAGGGGAGCCCTACTACTTGGTGAAGATAAGGGAACCCTACTATTCGATTATATAAAATAATAGGGGAACCCCACTATTTGGTTCATAAGGGAACCCGACTATTTGGTTGTGATACGGGAACCCCATTTGGATATGATAAGGGAACTTAGAAAGAAAAAGACTAAACCCCTAAACCCTAAACCCTAAAGTCCTACCGGCAGCCAGAGGTGGACCTGGAACCAGCTCGAGGCCCTAGGCCCGACGGGTTTACAAGGGTTTATAAGGGTTTAGGGCTTTTAGGGTTTAGGGTTCAGGGGTTTAGGATTTTTAAGGGCTTAGGCTTTAGGAACGTATAGGGCTTTTGGGGCTTGTAGCGCGCACACATGCAACTCTGAAGACGAAGCTACATTCCCAAACTGAAACTTCAGAAACGCCTAAACCCCAGTGGCTAAGGCCCTTGCTCTCACTTTGTTCTGGCAATGGTATCCTGAAGGCTGCGTCACAAAGGTCCAGCGCTGCTGCCCCCATGCCTGCCGGATCACCAACTATGGCTGCAGTGATTTCAATTCCAGTGTTTGGGGTATGATACCGTGTTAGGGGTTCTAGTTAAAGGCATAGACCTGACCCGAAACCTTGAATCCTAATCCCAAAGTGTCCTGTGAGCTATAGGTATAAGGTTTCTTCCTCGTGGGGCTTGGAGAGTCAATCCTGCCGAGGTGCTGTTAGGTATGAAGGGTGCTATTTGCGCTTGAGCTTTAGGGGTTTAAGGGTTAAGGTCTTGGGTGTTGTAAAGTCATTTGCAGTGCCTACTGTTTGGCTTGTACTATAAATTCTATAAAGATACGAGATCTAAGGTGCAGTTTTCCGACAGATGAGGCGCATGCTGTTGACGGAGTTCCTTGCATGAAAACCGATCATCGAGATGGAAAGGGCCTCATTCATGTTGTCTGAGCCCTAAACCCTAAACCCTGCTGTGCGCAAGCGAAACTCCGCAAAAAGGACGAAGAAACAGACCTGAAGTCAGGGTGGAGCAACCATCGTTGAATCAAGCTCGTACTATACACATGACGTTCGCCCACACTTCGTGGGCTTTTGCTTTGGCAGCAGTGTAATTAACCGATACAGCTTGGGCGCATCCGCCGTTACTGCTTTAAGCATGAAAAGTTGACTCTTCTGACTCTTCTTCATCTCCATCTCTCAGTCCATCGTTCCTCAGTTGTCGAGTTCAGAAGCGCCCAAAAGTTCTCTAACTTTCAGATATTCCTGTAGTCTCCATTGTAGTTCCTTTTTGGGCCCCAAAAAGGAACCCCAAAATATGGGGTTACAATTTTGGAACCTAATTAAAGTATATATTTGGTTAAACCAAAAAAAGGAACTACAATGGAGACTCTAGGTATTATATGGGGATCATGTTATCCAAAACGTGCAAAGTTTTCTAACTCAGCCACCCAGGTTCGGAACTCCGGGTTCTGAAGGCTGCAGGCGTTCCTTCCGACTTGCCGCCGACTCTCTGGAAGTTTCCTTAGCCCCTCTCATGCAAGACAGAAAGAGTTAGGGTTTTGGGTTTAGGGTTAGACACACTAAGAGTAGCAAAAAAACGGATCCCTAGGATTCACCAAGTTTCTCCATCTCAAATGCAGCCAGTACGAAAAAGTATCGCTGTTGTTGCCAAAAGCAAGAGAAAGGGCACGATAGGGATCCAACTGCTTGCTTCAACATGATTTGAGGAGATGAAAAAGAGCGCCCAGAAAGTAGCAATAATTATGACTCCAAGCTGTGACAGCAGAACTGCCAGACAGAATCTCGATCGACAGGCGGAATGGTGTGCCATCCGGAACCCATGCCAGCAAAAGCACAGATTCAATCTAGTGGCCAGGATTGCGAGTACAGGGACGTACGCAAAACTTATGAAAGTACGTGTGCCCCAAATAACAGTCCCACCACTGGACAAGTTGGCGGGTGGCCCCTTGGCCAACAGAGAGATGCAGTCTGACAAAAAAGGCGTGCTGCCGCTGACCGCCATGTACAGAGTGTACCAGACCTTGGTCAGTCTTAGGTAGGGACAACGCCGTTTCAACAAAATTCGAAGCTCAGAGAACCAAGAAACCTGCAGTTTATGGACTCCCTGTTTGGGAGTACTGAGAAAAAAGGCCAAACAGACAAAAGCAGACAGGGTCCCGATGACTGACCAAGAGACAGGAAGGTGGTCCCGGCCAACCTGAGATTTCTCTCGGTATCTCCCCTGCGTGCTACTACTACTACTACTACTACTACTACTACTACTACTACTACTACTACTACTACTACTACTACTACTACTACTACTACTACTACTACTACTACTACTACTACTACTACTACTACTACTAAATTCTAAGCCCAACAGGCACCTGGAACCCTTCCGCTCAACTCTATACCCAAGACCCTACACTCTATATACCCTGTTCGCATGCAGGGCTGTTTGGAGCCACAGGGACAGACTTTAGCACTGACGGGGCCAGCTCCTTCCGCACGAGGAGGTTGAAGTCCACCAAATACTTGCCTGGGTTGTAGGATTTAGAGTTGTGGGGTTTAGGGTTTATGGGGTTTAGGGTTTGGGGCTTTCGGGGTGTAGGTTAGTTTCGGTGGCCCTTAAGAGTTTTTCTGAACCTTTTTTGTATGCATGAAAAAAATAATTTCGAAAAGCTTCCCAAAGTGCCACCTAGTTGCCGGGCGCATCGCCTGGCCGGCCAAACCACTGCTGCAGAGTTGCAAACCTCGAATAGCGTCTCGGGTTGTAGTCAGGGTGTAGGATGCCGTTTAGGGTTTAGGCTAATAGGGTTTAGGGTTAGGGCTTTCTAGGGTTTAAGGTTCGATTTAGGGTTCGGGGTTTAGGATGCCGGAATGACAGAAAACTCCCTGAAAAAGGCTTGTAGAACGAAGTCTTGGGATCAACTTTGAACTTAAACTACACCTCAACTCGAATCTCGGAAACAAGCTCACACGTCCTGCGGACCTTTACCGAGCAGATTCCAAACGCGGATGGGGTCGGGTGGGAGGCATGATTTGTCCTCGCTTTAATTGGCGACTCAAGAAACAGCAGCGACAGCCAGTGCTGTACTGACAATAATTAACACCAGCTGAATCCCAGTAGCTAGTTATTGCCACCAGCTTACGCTAGGAAAATGATGACTCAGCGAGTGGACCGACTTCGGATTCAGCACCCCTTAGCAAGGCGAGTCTTTCATATAGGGGGCCTCAAGCATCAACATAGGGTTGCAAGGCAGATTCTCGTATACTTGTATGGGGGCCATAGGGGGGGATGGTGGATACTATAAAACGACTATTCCGACCTTCATGTGAGCAAAGCCAAGCTCAACCATGGGGACAACTTACGTGAAGGCCAGACTGCACCTCAGAGATTTCGGAGGGTCTCGGAGAACGGAAGCACAGGGTGCAGAAACGATATCTACATCCAGTAGATTTCACCAGCCCGACTCGTGAAGCATCACAGACCAATACCTCTGCCGAAGCCCAGCAAGTTGTTTGGCTCATAGATTGCATGCTTGGGTTTTGTGCTGCAGGGTGTTTCAGGTTTCAAGAAGCCCTATAGCCAAGCCCTAACCCCAAACCAACACCGGATAAGAGTTCTTGGCTCCGGCGCAAAGCCCCGTTCGAATTGAAGTTGTTGCAGGGAACTTCCCTGAACCCTAAACCTTAAGCCCAGTGCTTCGGCAGAGGTATTGTCGTGGACTGAAATTAGTCATTTTCTGACTGTTGTTATTATGCCATTATGGTTAGCGGTATTGCCAACGGTTTTCTCAATATCTATTGAGAATTGGTAACACCTAAACTCCAAACCCGTAACCCTAAAGCCTAAACCTCAAACCCTAAACCCCAAACCCCAAACCCCAAACCCCAAACCCTGAAGCCGGGCAGCACCAATTCCCGATCACAGGGGACAACCTGCTGGGTCTCTGGATGGATATGCCGTCGAGAGCAGCACGTGCTTTCCGCATCCTCGCGGCTTACAAAAGTCGCTTGCAGTTCGGGTTTTTGGTTAGTAAGGGATGGTAAGGGTCAAGGGTTTGAAGGTTAAGATGGGTTGAGGCACCTGTCTGGTTGTCTTCGGTTCTTGCTGTTGTCACTGCCATCCTTGTCTTGTCTCAGCCTTCTAACTCTTCGATTCGATGCTGATGCGCACGCTGTGGCACCATGACACTGATGATGCTGATGCTGCTGATGATGATAACGATGAAAATGAGGATGAGTATGACGATGCTGCTGAAATTGCTGAAATTGCTGGTATTGTCGCTGTTGCTCTTGGTGCTGTCCATGCAACTATTGTGGTTGCAGCCGTCGGCGGCATTCTTGCTGCTGCTGGCTGTCGCCGTCAATAGTTGAGTCGTGCTGGCTGTTGTTAGTCGCTGCTGTTGCTTTTGTCTCTTCTGTCAGGTTGCTATGTTGATGCTGCCATTGCTTGTGCTGTTAGTGGTGCTGTTGTTGTTGTTGTTGCTAATGTTGTTGCTGTTGTTGTTGACGTTGTTGTGGTTGTTGTTACGGTTATGGATCTGGCTACGGTTGCGGTTGTGGTTGTGGTCGTGTTTGTGGTTGTGTTTGTGGTTGTGGTATTGGCTTGGTTGTGGTATTGGCTTGGTTGTGGTTGTTGTGGTTGTTGTGGCTGTTGTGGTTGTTGTGGTTGTGGTGGTTGTGGTGGTTGTGGTGGTTGTGGTGGTTGTGGTGGTTGTGGTGGTTGTGGTGGTTGTGGTGGTTGTGGTGGTTGTGGTGGTTGTGGTGGCTGTTGCAGTGGCTGTTGCTGTTGCTATTGCTACTGCCAGTGCCACTGCTAGTGCTACTGCTAATGCTGTTGCCGCTGTTGTTTTTGCTGTTGCTGTTGATGATGTCGGTGTTTCTGATGATGCTGTTGTTGTTGCTGTTGTTGTTTCGCTTGTTGTTGTATGCCGACATGAGTTGTTTGTGGAGTTGTCAATGCTGGCGTTGCAACTGCAGCTGCCACCGAAGCCGAAGCAATGATACTATCAGCAGTAGTGGTAGTGGTAGCAGTCGTGGTCGTGGCCGTGGTAGACGTAGCGGCAGTGGTAATGACAGCAGCTGTGGTGGCCGTCACGCGAGTGGCGGTGGTAGTAGTCAAAGTCAAAGTAGCAGCAGTGGCAGCTGCTGTAGCAGTCGCAGTCGCAGTATCAGGACCAGCAGCAGTACCAGTAGCAGCAGGAGTAGTAGTAGTAGTAGTAGTAGTAGTAGTAGTAGTAGTAGTAGTAGTAGTAGTAGTAGTAGTAGTAGTAGTAGTTGTAGTAGTTGTTGTTGTTGTTGTAGTGCTAGTCGTAGTGCCAGTGGCAGCACCGGCAGCAGCAGTAGCTCGGTAGCGGTAGCAGTAGCAGTAGCAGTAGCAGTAGTAATAGTAGTAGTAGTTGTAGTAGTAGTAGTAGTAGTAGTAGCAGTAGTAATAGTAGTAGTAATAGTAGTAGTAGGAGCAGCAGCAGCAGCAGGAGCAGTAGTAGCAGTAGTAGTAGTAGTAGTAGTAGTAGTAGTAGTAGTAGTAGTAGTAGTAGTAGTAGTAGTAGTAGTAGTAGTAGTAGTAGTAGTCGTAGTAGTAGTAGTAGTAGAAGTAGTAGTAGTAGTAGTAGTAGTAGTAGTAGTAATAATAGTAGCACGCGCCAGTGTCATATTTGACGCCACGTTTTTGTGGCTGTTAGGACGAGTTTTCATCAGTATGTACAGTTTTTTCGCAAGACAAGAGCAGGAGTCTCGAGGGTCGGATTAAGGGGTTTTGTCCGAGGTTACATAGTACGGAGATAGGTTGATTGACCGATCGAGATATAAATAGAGAGCGTTTTATGCCCCAAAACACTGGTATTTACAGCGGTTTCGGCTCTCAGTACAACATACTAAGCAACGATGTACCAAGCCCGACATGTTTTTGCTAACACCGTAGCCCCTGCCAAGAACGTTACCAAAACGGCAAAACACCCGAGGACCAAAAGGCATGGACGCTTGTGACAGATTTTCTTGTTCCACATCCTTGTGCAGTATGTTGTACAAGAAGGCGAAAACGCTGTAAATACCAGTGTTTTGGGCATGGACGAAATATGAATGACGTTCTTATCCCCCCCAAACAAAACCAAAGCAGCCACATGTAGAGTCTTTGGCAGAAAAAGAACGAATTCTACCCTCCACTCTTTCTTCGATTTCGTGCTGAAACCACACGTTTGAGGCCCTCAAGTGAGGAAAAGCATGGCGTCAATTATGGCACTGTCACCGATTAGTAGTAGAAGTAGTGGTAGAAGTAGTAGTAGTAGTAGTAGTAGTAGTAGTAGTAGTAGTAGTAGTAGTAGTAGTAGTAGTAGTAGTAGTAGTAGTAGTAGTAGTAGTAGTAGTAGTACGCCCCAACCGGGTGGTTTGCCCACACACAGGCTGGTCACGGACAGGCTTTAGGGTTTAGGGTTTCGGGTTTAGAGTTTTGCTGCTTTCCCGCCGACACCCAACAGCCCAAAGCCGAAATCTTAAACTCCAGAAGTTCTTGGTCCTATTTAATAATGAAGCCTCCGAAGCAGGTGGCCAGCGTCTGCGCCCCGCTTGCCGTATGCCAGGGCCATGTCCGCCTGTGCAGACCGCGGACCTGTGGCCGCGCTGCGCAACCAGCACGGGACTGCGTCAGTAGTGTAGTGGCCACAAGACGAGTCGCCTGCGACATCCTGAGCTATTATTAAATAGGACCAAGAAGTTCTGCCTGCACTCCTGAAGCCGCGCCCGAAAGCAGCACTATTCTCTAAGCAGTCTCGTGTCCTTTCACAACCACAAGCAGAAGACGAAGGCAAACCGAGCAGTGTCTTACGCCTCAACCCTGAACCCACGCCCGAAAGCAGTGTTATTTCCTTGAAGCCCAGGACGACAAAACACCGAAGCCCTCGTGCTGGACTCGTGCCTGAAACACTCCAAAGCCCAAACAGTAAGACGCGCGCGCGGGCAAACCATAGGGTTCTGCGACGTCCGGAACGCAGGGAAACCCGCAGAGGGTCGTCGTTTATGAAGAAAGAAACGAAAAAAAGAACAATGTTGAAAGGCCGGCAAAGGCCAGAAACGCCGCGCCTGCGCATGTTTTCTGTACCTTCCAAAAACAAGCGCGGGCAAACCATAGGGTTGCACCGTAGTAGTAGTAGTAGTAGTAGTAGTAGTAGTAGTAGTAGTAGTAGTAGTAGTAGTAGTAGTAGTAGTAGTAGTAGTAGTAGTAGTAGTAGTAGTAGCAGCAGCAGCCATGCACTCCCTGTGGCGCCCGGTACTTTCTTACCTTCGCATGTCGAAAACATCGGTATTTACGACACTTCCTGGCTTCGTTGCGCGCGAATGGACACAGCAAATCACGTGCGTTGGAAATTCGCAGCATGCGTGCACATCAAACGCCAAAACCTCGGTTTTTCCGACGCTTCCTGGCTTCCTGGCATGCGAATGGCAAAGCATCCATGTCCGCACGATGACAACGTCCGTGTTACCAGCGCATCCATGCCTGCACGATACAGAGCATCCATGTCCGCACGATGATAACGTCCGTGTTACCAGAGCATCCATCTCCGTTTTTCTTCAACAGGGGATAGCCCCCAGAGTCTGCTCAATGGAGTGCTCAAGGTGCAGACTGCATGAAGAAATCCATGTTTCTTGCCTTCAGCTTCAACTTGCATGTTCAGGGTCTAGGCTTTAGGCATTAGGCTGTATAGGGTTTAGGGGCACTTCGCTGCCACGGCCATGAGAAGCAAGCAAAGCATATCCCCAAAACCCTAAACTTCGCTGCCAGCGCCATGTGAGAAGCAAGCAAAGCATAGCCCCTTAACCCTAAACTTCACTGCCAGGGCCACGAAAGAAACAAGCAACGCATGTCCCCTTAACCCTAAACTTCACTGCCAGGGCCACGAAAGAAACAAGCAACGCATGTCCCCTTAACCCTAAACTTCACTGCCAGGGCCACGAAAGAAACAAGCAACGCATGTCCCCTTAACCCTGAACTTCACTGCCAGGGCCACGAAAGAAACAAGCAACGCATGTCCCCTTAACCCTAAACTTCACTGCCAGGGCCACGAAAGAAACAAACAACGCATGTCCCCTTAACCCTAAACTTCACTGCCAGGGCCACGAAAGAAACAAGCAACGCATGTCCCCTTAACCCTAAACTTCACTGCCAGGGCCACGAAAGAAACAAGCAACGCATGTCCCCTTAACCCTAAACTTCACTGCCAGGGCCACGAAAGAAACAAGCAACGCATGTCCCCTTAACCCTAAACTTCACTGCCAGGGCCACGAAAGAAACAAGCAACGCATGTCCCCTTAACCCTAAACTTCACTGCCAGGGCCACGAAAGAAACAAGCAACGCATGTCCCCTTAACCCTAAACTTCACTGCCAGGGCCACGAAAGAAACAAGCAACGCATGTCCCCTTAACCCTAAACTTCACTGCCAGGGCCACCTTACGCATGTCCCCTTAACCCTAAACTTCACTGCCAGGGCCACGAAAGAAACAAGCAACGCATGTCCCCTTAACCCTAAACTTCACTGCCAGGGCCACGAAAGAAACAAGCAACGCATGTCCCCTTAACCCTAAACTTCACTGCCAGGGCCACGAAAGAAACAAGCAACGCATGTCCCCTTAACCCTAAACTTCACTGCCAGGGCCACGAAAGAAACAAGCAACGCATGTCCCCTTAACCCTAAACTTCACTGCCAGGGCCACGAAAGAAACAAGCAACGCATGTCCCCTTAACCCTAAACTTCACTGCCAGGGCCACGAAAGAAACAAGCAACGCATGTCCCCTTAACCCTAAACTTCACTGCCAGGGCCACGAAAGAAACAAGCAACGCATGTCCCCTTAACCCTAAACTTCACTGCCAGGGCCACGAAAGAAACAAGCAACGCATGTCCCCTTAACCCTAAACTTCACTGCCAGGGCCACGAAAGAAACAAGCAACGCATGTCCCCTTAACCCTAAACTTCACTGCCAGGGCCACGAAAGAAACAAGCAACGCATGTCCCCTTAACCCTAAACTTCACTGCCAGGGCCACGAAAGAAACAAGCAACATGTCCCCTTAACCCTAAACTTCATTGCCAGGGCCATGAGAGAAGCAAGCAAAGCATGTCCCTTTACCCCTAAACTTCACTGGCGGGGCCATGAGACAAGCAAGCAAAGCATGTCCCCTGAACCCTAAACTTCACTGCCAGGGCCATGAGAGAAGCCAAGCATACCAAATCCGACCTCACTTCCGCGGAATAGTTGTCCGAAAACTGGCCTTTTCGGCTTTCTGACACGAAACCAACAATCCATTGTAAATAGCATGCAATTCGGGTGTTGACACGTGCAGTCAGACCAGGCGCCTGGGGGAGCGATAGCCTAGTAGCACCAGCAGCAGGAGTAGTAGGAGTAGTAGGAGTAGGAGTAGGAGTAGGAGTAGGAGTAGGAGTAGGAGTAGGAGTAGGAGTAGGAGTAGGAGTAGGAGTAGGAGTAGGAGTAGGAGTAGGAGTAGGAGTAGGAGTAGGAGCAGTAGTAGTAGCAGCAGCAGCAGCAGCAGCAGCAGTAGTAGTAGTAGTAGTAGTAGTAGTAGTAGTAGTAGTAGTAGTAGTAGTAGTAGTAGTAGTAGTAGTAGTAGTAACAATAGAGTAGTTGTTGTTGTTGTTGTAGTAGCAGTAGCAGTAGCAGTAGCAGTAGCAGTAGCAGTACCAGTCGCAGTGGCAGTGGCAGTGGTCTCGTCGACGTCTCAGCAGCAGCTGCCGTTTTACGATCTGCTGTCATCTTTTGTCGCCTGTCAACGTCCAGGTACGTAGTAGCTTCCACTGGAAGGCGACAGGCTCTCGAGATTTAGCCCTCCAGACGGGAAAACCCCCTCCTGGATCCGGAAGTTGGAAAGCTGCTTGGGCAGCGTGGACAAGTCCTCCATCATGCCAATGCCGACCTGCAGTAATGGCTCGGCAAGTGGCCTTAGAAATAGCCCTTAGCCCATGGAACCCCTACCCACTTAGGAGCTGCTCGCTTAGCAAGTGCTGCACTGCTCAGTGCGACCCAAAGGCGTAGTAGGTCCACGGCAAGAAGACAGCCGCAAAGCACATGCATAGACTCCCCAAAAGAGTCCTTGTCCAGGTGACCTCTCGACTTGACTTGTTTGAGATCACGGAATAGCCTCCTGCCACCACGAACCAACTTAGGCTGTTCACACACAGCAGAAGTGCCAGCTTAACAGGCATGACTTTGACTTGCTTTCGCTTCTCCGGTCTGCGAAGAAAAGTGCTGATCTCATACACACACCAGAGCCGTTGCAACGTGCGAGGGGACCACAGCACGGTGAGCTCATCTGCAATGGCCAAGAAAGCGGCTAATCCCAGTATGCCCTGCTCCTTGAGAGCGACATCGTGTTGGGCTATGCAAAGCTTGTCCAAGAACACCGTACGGGGCCGGCAAAAAGATCGAAGCCTCTGCCAGCCGAAAAAAATGCAGACCCAGGTGGCGTGGCCAATCGCTACCGTCCAGGCCTCATCCGGGAGCACATGGGATGCTCGTAGGATTCCGACGCCCACGCTGACCAGCAGAGTTCCTACTGCTGCTGCCCTTGAGTTGAAGACAACCAGGAGAGCAGCCAACTTGAGCCAGCGAGATGTTTTCCAATCGTGGCTCAGGAAGTTGTCTATGCGCTGGGTTGGTCGGCTTAGACGAACGTCGGAAGCCCGTTCGACTGTGTCGCTTGAAGCCCAGTGCTTTCCCCATTGAGCGAGGCATTCATGCAAGTAGACGCCACGAAGGAGCTCGGGTGGCATCCTGGGTTCTTATTATAGAACCTATCTTAAGCATATAAAGGGAACCTTACTAAGGAGTGTTAAACAGGTAGGTTTATCGTAGAAGCCAGAAAGTTGGAACATCATTCTCCTCCTGTCCTGTCATTGAGGTGAGGTATAGGGGATCCCAGCCTTTTATCATCCTAAATCCATGCTCCAGCTCTATGGGGTTCACTATAAGGGGCTTTCATAACAAAATTACCATAATCAGGAAACCATCTTAATCACCATAGACCCGTTTTATGGCAATTTGAACCCCAATTGTAGCTGCGAGTTCCTTAACACGAGCCCAGCGACTCGACCTTCAGCGATCGCTCACTGAGAACAACGCTGGACTCGATGCTGGAGCCCTTCGAGGTCATGGAACCAACCCTGGACACGTCCTCCATGGCTGAGAGGGCTTTCAAAAGGGAAGGGATAATAATTATTCAACCTACGTCACGGCCTTGCGGCGGTGAGCCTCCGTCTGAGAGCCGCCGGCAGCACCAGTCAAGTCCAGTCGGCGTAGAGTTTGGGAAAATAGAGCTAGATTACGGCTCATTACGGCGTGGGGTCTAGTGGCGGTAGTGACCTCGGGCTCCGGGTTGTCAAGGTTGACACACGAGGCAGGGCAAGCACGAAAGTGCGTTTAGACGCTGCCCTTTGCCAAGGAACTAGATTCATAAGTACAAACACCCAAATCCCCGACCCGTAACAAACAGGGACAAACACTCTTGAAGAAGCACGGAAGCCCCTGGAAATGCCCCCCGAAAACCCCACAAACCCGTAAAACCTTGAAACTGGTTCAGGGTTTGGGGTTCAGGGGCACACCCTTCAACCTTATAGGACCCTAAAGCCTCAACTTCTTGAAACCCTTCACAAAACAAAAAAACCCAAAGCCCACCTGGGGGCCCTAAACCCTAACTAAAGCTCCACGCACCCCAAATCCTGAAGCCCTACTGCTTTGATCCCCCTAACCCCTAAACCCCAAAAGCCCCAACGCCCTGAACCCACGAACCCCCAGCCGCTGGGATCCGACACCCTAAAGCCCTAACAAACCTTAATCTCGAAAAAGCGTATAACCCTAAAGCCCAAGCACAAAAACCCTGAAGCCCCAACCCCAAAGGCCTGAAACCCTGAACCACCAAAGCCCGAATATAGGGGCCTTCATAATTAGAACAAAGTTTTGGGGTGTATTATACTACATATACATACTTACAATAAGGAGCCCAAAATAGTATGAGCAATTATGTACCCCTGTACTGTGCACCCTTGCAGTAACCTTGATAGTAACCCTTATAAACCCCTTTTGAAAGAAGCCACTTCCCTAAAGCCCTAAGCCCTTTTCAAAGGAACCCTAAACCCTAAACCCTTGTTAAACCCTTGTTAAAGGAACCCTAAACCTTAAACCCTAGCCCCTCTTTGAAAGGAACCCTAAACCCTAAACCCTAAACCCCATATTTTTGCTAAAGGAAACCCCCCCCCCACCAAAACTCTGAGAACCCCAGAGCCGAGCCAAGGCCGTGGGCTGATCAAACCTCCAGGACTCCAAAGGTAGCGGCTCTCGGCCTCACCAAACCAACAAGGGTCTAGGGTTTTGGGGGGGTTCGGGGTTTAGGGGTTTAGGGGTTTAGGGGTTTAGGGGTTTAGGGGTTTAGGGGTTTAGGGTTTGGGGGTTTTAGGGTTTTACAAGGGTTTAGGGCTATAAGTTCCTTAGGGTTCCATAGAGGTTCCCTCATGGTTTGACGGGTTCATCTAGGGTTCTGCAAAGGTTCCTTTAGGGTTCGCTTAGGGTTCTATACGGGTTATAGGGTTCCATACGGGTTCTATACGGGTGGTTCCAGAACTAAAGGGCCCTTTAACTGTTGGCTTGAATATGAGGGTTTCTATCAGGGATACTACAGGGTTTATGCAAGGAGTCTGTAAGAAGGGTGTCGGGTTTTGGGTTTAGGGGTTTAGGCCAGGGCTGAGGATTTATGATTCAGGGATACCAGGGCTTCAGAAGATCCCGAGCTTTCCTTTAAGACTAAACCCTAAGCCCTAAGCCGCTTAGCGTTAGGGTTTAGGGTTTAGCCGTACACTTCAAGGTTTAGAGGCTCGGGCTTCAAGCCATCTTAGGTCTTTTGGGTCGGGGCTTGACTAGTAGTAGCCAGTAATAACAGTAACAATCGGAACAGTAAAATATGAACAAGAATATATCTATACTAAGCGATACTATAATCGATACTAATCGACGAGGACAACATACTAAGCTTGGACGAATCTACACTATTCGATACTATACTCAATGTTAATCGACGAAGACCCCCACAGTAGAACCCGACGCCGACGCTTTCGGGAACAATAATGATAAGAGCAAAAATACTAGGATACAGGTTTTGCATGAATCGGTACAGGACTGTGGCTGCTACTGACGACAAAATGCTGATCTTCAGGCTGGTCTGGCTCTGGCGGTTTGAGGGTTTAGGGGTGTGGTAGGTTTTACATAGGGTTCCCTACATCCTTATAACTATACAGACTGGAAGTCTCAATCTGCAACCCCCATAGGGTTGAGGGTTTAGGGTTCCGGGTGTGGTAGGTTTTAGTAAGTTTACGGTTCCCTAAATCCTTAAAGGGCTTAGGGTTTGGGGATGTTTAGGGGTTTGGTAGGTTTTAGGGTTCCCTAAAGGGTTTTAGGCTTAGGGATGTTTAGGGTGTTGGTAGGCTTTAGGGTTCCCTAAAGGGTTTTAGGTGTAGGGCTGTTCAGGGGTTTGGTAGGTTTTTAGGGTTCCCTAAATCGTTATAAGGATCCTTGCTAACTATAAGGGCTAGGACTGTGCTGACCAGCACCTCTGTTTTGACGCGTCGGCAGTAGACCTTGTGTGAAGCTTTGCACACAAGCAGTGGCAATATTGGACGTCATGCTGAGGCTTGGCACTCATTGATGCCAAGCTGCAGCTCTTACCATGTCAATAAGATAACACCATTGTCACATACATACTGCTTTCTCAAGAACAGGCACGAACTTCAACACGCACTTTGGCCTCCAGCCCGTAGGCTCACGCACCTGCCAAGATGTTTGGATTTCATCTGGGGTGATGGCCAGGTCCTCGCAGAAGCCATAGCAGCTCTCGGAGTCGATTGCGTTCCCCACGCCCTTGCCAACGGCCCAGTACCCCTCCACCTCGAACAAGCTTGATAGAATGGCTGAGTCGGCAGCCGTTGTAAAGCTCTTGAAGCTTGGGCTGTCTCCATCGACAAAGGATCCGCCTTTGTTCATGAAGTAAAGATACTGCGCCTCGTCCTCCAGCTTGTACACCGGCCGTCCATATAGCAGCAGTGGAATGCGGAGCATGCGGCCTGTCCTGATGCTGCCAAGCTGCTCTGCGGATCCTTGCACCTGGAACCCACAAACACTCCTCGCTTCGATTTTGTCCACTGCAGGCACTGTACCCAACAGAGCCCTTGCGGCTGCCGCCAGAGAGAAGCCAGATTTCCTCACACGCTCCGCCGCCTGTGGTGAGAGAGGCAACCATCCAGAACAGGTGGAGCATGTGAGCAGCCTACGTGGTGATTAACGGTGCGTGTACATCGTGTACAACATGGCACCCACGCAGGCAGCTCAGTGTGCACCACCCTGCCTGCATCAGCAAAGGTCGAGCAGGATTATCCCCGTCTGCCAGCCCGTCTGCCTCAAGCAGGGATTTCTTGATGGATATGGCCCGCTCGACCTCTTATAGAGAACTCGTCATGGAACCTAATTATTGGGGAACTCTTCAAGGGACAACATGGGACAACCCTGTCTGCCTCATCCTCGCTGTCACTCGAATCCCGGTCACCGCCAACTCTTAAACCCTTCGAGGGCCCATGCCACACGTACCAGGGCCGCTCGATCTGCGACGGATGCCGGATGCCCTCCTCCCAAGGAATCTTCGGTTTGGAGTTAGTGGCGGTTACAGTTTTAGCTTTCGGATCTCGTAAAATCTCAAAGTCGTCTCCGAGTAGTAATCAGGAACGTGTCGGGATCTTGGGCTATCATGCAATCATGCAAGGCCACCATACTCTGCCCGATGGCCTCCTGTGCAAAGGCACAGCCGGGCGCCAAGCACACGCCTGCGAACGAGGGGCCAGCAGAAGCAGCACGCTCTAAACCCTGACCCCTAAACCCTTAAAGCCTGAACCCCTAAACTCCTCAACCCTAAACTCCTCAACCCCAAACCCCCAAACCCCTGCCCCCTTGCAAACCTCGGCCAGCCTTCCAAAGGTCGCTCTGCGATCGTCCAGATATTGGCCGCAGGATCCAGGTAAAGGTATCGTGAAACGGGGGTTGAATAGAAGCCAACTCCTGGGTTCTTGCTCAGGAGTTTTTTTTAAGTTGCCATCATAAAGAAGCCATGTTACTTACTATAGATCCCTATTATGGTAACTTAAACTAAATTCCTAAACAAGAACCCAGACTCTTTTGACCAGTCGGAAGACCTGCACGCCATAGGTGTGCTCCAGCTTGTGGTAGATGCCATTCATCACCTGGACAAGTTGATGAAGGGCCCACTTGCTTGGATTTGTCTGCCGTGCATGCTGTCACGCTTTCCCTTCCTCCCAACCAGCCTCGTTTTCTCCCGTGCCTCGGATCGAGCTTCGTGGAACTTGCAAGGCTGCTGTACGAACTCTACCATGTAGAAAACGTGAAGGCAAAGAAGCATGGAATTGTCAAGCCCAAGTGCCGCCTCTAACCAGCACGTCTTGATCCCATGCTTGATCACAGTCCCGCAAAATCGAGCATGGAATTTCCATGTCTGCGTCCTCAAAGCAGGGTGCATTGACTAGTCAGCGATATGGTTTGAATCATGTCGAATGTGCCCTGAATGAGCCACAAGCACCAGTCCTGCAGGGAGTTGCCAGCAGAAGACGCCTCCGACCCCGACGTTTGATGCCGGCCATTCACCCATTCGCCTTCGTAGCGCACATTGTCAACCGTCCTGGAGAATCGAAGTGCAGTTGGGGCATCAGTAGCTCTGCACAAACAAAGCGGGCTATACATCCGAAACGATAAATGACGTCCTGTACATGCCCTTCCCGTGATATTTGCCATGCTGCCACTCGCCCTCGTAGTAGCCGAGCTCGTTGCCCTTTTGTCCTCCGCAGAGATCGAAGACCCTGCCCCTGCTTCGCACTGACGCAAAACCGACAGTCCTGCCGCGGCATCGAAGAGTGTCATCTTTCCATGTCCATGGGGGAGGCCATGACTCATTTCTCCGTCGTACACGGTAAAGTCCAGGTACTGGGCCCGCCCTTGCCTCAGACATGGCAGTGCAAACTTTACCAGACTTATTCGAGTCGGGATTTTTCTGATCTTAGAGGGGCAACATTCCCTCGTGAGCCAAATCACTTCATGTGCAGTGCGTCTGCACCCTTCTTCTGGTAAAACACCATGGCCAGATCTGGCATGGGATCTCCTGCGGCTTGCACCCCGGCACCATCCGGCCCGAAGTAGCGCACGAACTTCTGATGCTGTTTTCGCATGTGAGCTTGGTTCACTTCGTCCAGCTTTAGATCACGTTGAGGTTCTTTACCTGCCTGCGCAGGATGAAGCTGTTGGTAGCTGAGATCGGAGTTGCGCGCCTCCGCATCAGCTTCCGCCCAATCCGAGCACCATTCGCCTTCGAAGCTCACGATTCGGTCAGGCTCGAGGTTGGGAAGGAGCACTTTGCCTGCATCAAGGCTCGCCTGTCGGAAGGTGCCAGGCAAGGCCGGACTCTCGGACTCCAAGCACATTCGGCCGTAGCCATGGAAGAGATCGTGCCGGAATTCGCCCTCGTAGACCTTGATGACGCCAGAACCAGCCCGAGCACCGAAGGAGAGGAGTGTCGAGCTTGAGATATGTTGCTCCCAGCGGAAAATGCCATATCCGTGGCGCTTGCCATCACGCCAACTGCCTACGTAGATCGCCCTGGAATCGGAATCCTCTCGCTGCTCGTCCGATGAGGTGGCATACAAGGCTCCCTCACCCCCATAGGTGTGGTTGTCCCATTCACCCCGATAGACCCTGCCGTCGGCCCATGTCTGCAAGCCATTCCCTTGCCTCATATAGACTCCATCTAGTTGTGGGTGGTCAATCACGTTACCCTTGTAGAAGCGAATCCACTCTTGCTTGGTGTCCATGCCACAATTCTTGATGCATTCCTGCCACATCTGCAAATGCTCAGGCTTCACAGTGACTAGCACCTGCTCGGACCCATGAAGGGGGTCCCAATCAGGCTGCAAAGCCCGTTTCAGGTGCATCCACTCTGCTGAATGCTCGAACTCCGGCAAAACACGGAAACCGACCACCGCGCTTGACGCATCACCAGATCCACTGACCGGCCCAACTGTAATGTGCTGCAGGAACTTCAGTGGAATTTTGAAATGTATGGTGGAGGAGACTGCATCCTCAAACCGTTCTCCGCTTTGAGGAATGAGCTCATGCAAGCCGATCCCACCGCTCATCTCAACGTCCAAGATGGAAAACAACTCCTCCGCCTTCCGCCACGAGTTCCGTTCCAGGGTCGAGTGCTGCGACTCCTGACGTCGCCCTTGATTCCGGAACAATCCCAACAACAAGTGTACGGCATCTGGGAACTCTCGCTTGCTGATCTCGTGCCCCTTTGAAATGTCTGCCCACAGACGGTTCGCGTCTCGGTACTTGGGATGAGCCCGAAGAAAGCCGACAAACTCCTTCACCTCGGATGGCATGTCTGGTGGCAGTTCACTGATCGTCTTTGCGGCATACTCTTCCATGCGGAGGACCTCTTGCGGGGGTATCAGGCCATCCTTGTCCACGTCCTCAATTCGCCAAGGGGCTGCTCCATTCTACCGTCTGGCCTCTATGACTTGCCGCTTATCTACCCTGTCACAATGAACCTGAAACTCCAAGGAAACTCCAAGGCTAGTAGCAAGGTAGTCCACGACCTGCACGGCCACACTCTCGAAGCCCTCCTCCTTCTGGGAGTGCCCTTTGAGGTACTCCAGCACTGCCGCTTCCTGTGCTGCTTCCTGTGCTGCTTCATCACGACTTGTATCCTGCGCTCTCAGTTTTAGCTGCTGCTGATGGTCATACTACATTTTGAACCCTGGAGGCCCTCAAAAGCTTAAGCGCATGTGTGCGACAAGCAACCACCATAGTATACCCCGGCAGCATCGGCATCGCAACCTTTCGGCTCTTGATTGTTTGGTCCTTCTTTCCCCAACCGAACATAGAGAACATCTTAGCCGTGGCCGTGGCGGTCTTGCCCTTGCATGCTGCTGGCTCGTCCTTGTTGTCCTTGGTGTAAGTAGCTTTCGTTTTGACGCTTTTTTCCATTTTGGCGACGGCAAACTTGCGCTTCTTCGCCTCCTTCTCCACTTTCCTGCGAACGGTTTGAGCTGCAAGCAGTTCCACGTGACAGCGATGCAGCATCCTGGCCAGGTTCTTGACACAGAGATCCTTGGAGACGAAGCTGTGGCGACAGATGTAGGCCCAAGCGTCGTCGTAGCTGCCGAAGGTGGAGAGGAGGAATTTCCGGAACGGTGCTAACTCTGTCTGAGACAAGTCCCTCCACGTGAACACGATGTTGGAGCCGTCAAAACTGAGGAGGCAATCCCTCGTTTCGGGCGACCTCGCAACACTCTTCGTGGGCGCCAGCATGTTCGAAAAGATGCGGCTCAGGAGCCCCTCACTGCTTGAGCCAGCAGCGCTCAGCTTGGCATTGTCGGCTCGGCTCTGAGGCTGACTCGCGTTTTGGCCATGAAACTTGCACAGGACCCTGGTGGAAGCGTCCTCTTGCCAAGTCTGGTCGCGACGATTCCAGACCTTGAAGGGCTTCTGAACCCTATCTGGTGTGACAGCATTGTCCTTGCAAAACATGAACACATGCATTGCACTGTCTGTGTCCAGGCCATACGGAACTGGCTTGCCACAGAAAGGGGAACAAACCCAGCGAGAGATGCCATCCCAATACAAGTACACCGGTTGGAATCGCATGCACTCCGCGTTCTCGATGGTCACCTCACTCCCTTGCTCAGGCCCCTTCCACATGGCGAGGTGATCTGGATCCATGAGCTCGAAATAGCGAGCGGCGTTGAGGCCAGTTGCCCTGAAGACCAGTCGTCCATGGCACGTGAGCGGCAGCCGGTTCGCGTCTACCTGCAGTTGAAAGCTCATGCGCGATCTGTCTGTGTAGAGGACGACGCGACGGATGTCTTGCGGAACGGACAGCAGGATGCCCGCCTCGTGTGCCGAGATGGCGTCGGGACGCCAGACCTTGTTGGGCTTCAGGTGATCGGCCAGCATGACATAGTGCAGGATGCCAAATGTGACGTGCGTTTCCTTTTCCTGAAACTCTCGTAGCTTCTCCAATAGCAGAGTCCCGTAGTCAACATGGGGCTCAGGTTGGATCACCGGTCCTCGCTTTCGCGCACGCACCGCATATGGAGGTCTGGAGCGGAGTTTGTCGTGTTGCTTTTTGCCACGATACCAGAATTCGATGCCTTCTTCAATACTGCGGATCGCCTTGTTCATCTCAACTTCCTTCCACAAGGAACGTCGAATGTCTAGTTCGAGGAGTTTTTGCTCTCGCGTCTCTTGCACAATGGATTGCATAGAAGCATCCACACTGCTTTCCATGTGCTCCTCTTTGAATTTGCAGAGCTTCTCGTAATGGATCTTCATGTCCTCAACACAGGACTGGTCCATCTCCAAGCCGAGAAACTTCGCGAGGATGGCTCTGCGATCCAGGTGGCGTCGAAGCTTGTTCAGATTAAGCTCGCTGTTCCCAGCGACCACGTCTTTCACCGCTGCCACCTCTGCAACGTCCAACTCCTGTTCCTCGTCGGTGGGGTGTCGCACATACATGTCGACGAAACCGGTGTGGTTCAGGACATCCTCTGAGGTCACTGGCGGGGCTCTCCAGTTTTGGCAACGCTGCAGCAAGGAGGCGCAGCATCCGCGTTCAGCTACATCGCCTTCGTCTTCTTGCACGCGTCTCAGCTCTTGGCCCGCTGTGACCCTCCAGCTGGTGTAGAAGGGGATTCTCTTGTGCCCGGCTGCGAATACGACTGCATCGGTACACTTCGCAAGCTCTTTGTCGGGCAGGGTGAAGGAAAAGGGGTCGCTGATGCCCAGGAGCTCTTCTGAAACCCGCCCGTCTGTATCCTCATCGTCATTCTGCAGCCAGAGCATAAGCTTGAACCTGGAGCCTGTGAGCGGCATCTCTACCTTGAACTCCCCGCCATGCCTGCAAAAAGTGTCGAAGCATTCCATCATCGGTGTGGCCGTGTGCCCATGAGAAGAATATTGACCCGCAGCGTTCATCTGGTCCTGGAACTTGCGCAGACAGCCTCCCTCCCCCATCATGTCCTCAATCTTCTCGCGAGATAGTGTCTCACTGCGTGCTATGCCGCTGGAGCGCTCGGTCGGCGTGTCTTTCATGAAGTCTTCATCTTCATAGAGCAGGGTCACATAGAGCTTCTTCTTGCTCGCATCTCTTTGGCTGTGCGATGTTTGCGCCGAAAACTTTGGCAGCATGATGTGCTCTACTTTCACCATGACGAAGTGCCGAATCCGGTTGAGTTCAAACCGCTTCGAAAGCAGGGCCGCGATGTGGTCCTGGATCTTCTTGGTCTGTGTGCGCTCGCTGTGGACGGCCCCCAACGACTTCTCCATCCAATCTCTGACCTCCGTATTCCACAATTCGAGAAGTAATTTTACAGCATCAGGATCATCATCAAGATGCTTCTCCCACTCCTCGGGGTAGAAAAGAGTGAAGTACGAGTCCAGCTCGGGCCGGCTGATGCGGCTCCCCGCAAAATTGACACACTGCAGAGTTGCAGCGATAACTGGCACGGCCTTGATGCCATTCAGCTGGTCCACATGCAGGGCCACCGTGAAGCCGGGCACAATATCTTGGTAGTACCTCTCAAAGTCGGTCGCAGCGATCACGAGCTCATCCTCACGTTCTCGGATGGGACGAAAGCAAGCAGTCACTTTATGCAGCTGCTGCTTGCGCAACTCATGCTTCGACATGCCATCATCCACTCGCACATTTCCAGCAAGGTGCAGCCCCAGCTCGGGCACTACGAAGAAGATCTCCTGCACCGTCGCCTCTTCGTCTTCCATGAGCTTGCTCTCAACCAGCACGATGCCATGCTTGGCCAGCCACCGTCTAACCGAAGCCTTCAGCCTTCGCATGCGCTCCAACGCCTGCATGAGCCTTTCCAGGTTTTTGTTCAGCTCCTTCCGGAAGGTTCCAATGTTCATGGCAAGCATCACGGTACAGGAGACAAGGATGCAGGAAATCCCACACACTGGTGGCGGCAGCCACCCATACTGGCTGGTGTAGACAAAGAGCAGCACCAGACACTTCAGGAGCTGTGTCAACGTCTCCAGCTCAAGAGCTACTTGCCACAGCGACGTCAACTTTGTCTGCGTCTTTCCCTCGTTAAGCGGAAGGTAGCGACCGGAGCTTCGGCTGACTTGCATCTCCGCATGCTCAGTCACGTTGGTAAACCAGTTTGCGAGGAAGCGATTGCCAAAGGAGATCAGCGCCAAAACGAGAACGCCAACGGCACAAGAGTTGCCATCGGAATCGGATTCGATCAGAACGATGGCGACCAGAGTCGAGAGGCGGTCCACAACGTAGGTGAACTGCTCGCCGTCACGGCTCTGTCTGAGCAGGATAGCAAGATGTGACTGCAAGGGCAGCTCCAAGCTGTCGACCGGCACCCTGATCTTGAAGTTGTCGCTGTAGCGCATCAGCTGTGGAACATGCTGAAGCTGCATTTTCATGTCTACACGGACGATGCACTCAACCGGATCCTCTGGCATCTTTAGGCCGTAGCTCTTGGCCCCGACTACTTTCTTTGGAAAGATCTGGAAGCACGAAGAGGAAGCATAGCCATGAATTGGCAAATGCCTCCGTTTCTCCCAGCGCCGCCGGAACACCTCAAAATCATGACCCAGGAACATCCTGTGGTCAAACATGATCTTCTGCTCGTCCTGACCGGGCTTGTCCAAGAAATCCCACCAAGGGCCCGCGTCTTCGTACAGGTCCTCCATCTTCATGAAGCAGTACCTGGCCAGCTCCTCAGTGTCATCGGAGGTATGCTCTTCTGGAATTAGCGCGGCCCGGTGCGGCCTCTTTTTCTGAATGTCCAACAAAACCTCGTCGAAATCTTTCCGGGCCACCTCGTCCAGCGTCATGTCCTGGGGGTCAAAGTACTTTGGGTGCTGCATACTGGTCCAATACAGCTGGAGCTTGAGTTGCGTGATCGACAGCAGAGACCGCCAAACCCACCTACGGATCTCATTCCTCTCCTCGATTGGGATGACCTCTGGGACCCGCAGCTTGTGATCCTCCAAAATTTTGCGCTGCATCTTGGTGCTTAGTAGACTGCTGCCCAACTGGCTCTCTTTCCGCCAAGGGAGGTCCCACTTCTCGAGGGCGATCCAGTGCCATTTGTCCGCATACTTGTATACAGATGTGCTTTGAACTCCCGGATCTTTCATCCTTTTCTCGAAAACGTCCCAGCCTTCTACTGGCTCCTTCGTCCAATGGCATTCACCTGACTTGCATCCGAAGCCCAGCTTCAGCCAGGAAAGATCAGACCAAGAGCTCTCTTTTTCGAAGTACACGAGGCGCTGGCCTGCTGGATTTTGTATGTAGCCACGCTTGTCACGGTACTCGTCCAGCCAAGCGTCGTTCCTTGTCTCGGCGAACCCGCTCCGAAGGCATCTGAGCTCTTCGTCGTCGTTCGCGAACCACCACTTTGTTGGATGGTCCACAGGCACATGATCACTGCCATCCTTCTTGGACATCTGTCTGAAAGGTTCGTGCGGCAGTAGGAAGCCTTTGTGCGTATCGACTCTCAGAATATTGTACTTGCTGAGCTGCATTTCTGCCAGTGCCTTGTTTTCAAGGTAGGAGAGGATCGCGAAAGCCTCGTCCTTGTCCACCCTTTCCCAGTCTTCACGACCCTTTTGCGACACCCAGTCGTCAACAAGGTCTGAAATATTCACGCGACAATCCTCAGAGGAGAGCCTGACTTCGGAGGCATTCACCGGGCTTGGTGCGAACCAGAAAGGATCTCCGACGGGGCCTGCTGGATCCTCTCCTGAACCCATGTAAGTGGAAGTCAGCTGCCTCAGCTGCTCCCTGCTCTCCCATAGACGCCTTGCGTGCGCTTCTTTTCTTTTTCTTTGCTTTTCCAGCAGCTCCCGCTCCGCTTGGTACGCCTTCCTCCTCCGGACCGCCTGCTTCCGAGAACCTGACGTCAGCGCGTTCTCCTCAAGTTCTTGTCGCAGCTGTTCCTGATCTGCCTCCTCAGACGCCCGATCGATAACTTCGTGCGACTTCGGCGTTCTTGACTCCTTTTGGAAGTTGATGCGCTGTCCATCCGGTGCAAGGATTGGAATGCAAGAACGCACGTGGCTGCTGACGAGGCCGCTTGCAAAAGGAATCCAGAACGGTGGATCCAGGATTACCTTCATCTCGTCTACGGACGCATCCACCCACCTGTTCATTCAAGATGCTAGATGGGTTCATCACATTGCTACATTGTTGCATTCAATCTCGCAGAAACGATTCCAGAAGCGCCGCCTCCCGAAGCTTTCGTTGAAGACCACGCCTTCGCTCAGTGGAGAAAGGTCCTCAAGGATCATATCCAGGGGGTGGCAATGCATGGATGCAGTATGCGGTGCACTTGGAAGGTGATTCACAAGCAGCCGCCCGCCTTCGGGTCATTCTCGGTCTGATCCTCCTGTCTTAGGCTTGCTAGCTTGCGGCGGTTGTGTCCTACGGTGTAGTGGTAGAGCAAGGTACCCGCGAAGATTACGTAGGCGACAGGGTAGACAAGGATCCCAAGCGCGACGAAGGCCTGCACTTGCCAATGCTCGGGATTCCACACGTAGAAGCTAATGATGCACCTCTGCGAGAACATCTTCGCTGCTGACTTGGTGAAGCCCACGAGACCCAGGTCCAAGAGCAGGAGGCCCAAGACTCCAGGCTCCAGGAGTTGCATCCGCTTCTGACTGTGGCGCATCACGAGAAACCAATAAGCAAAGTAGCTTCCACCAACACTCATCAGCAAGAACAACATGATAAGAAGGGTGCCGGCAGAGGTGTGAATCATCCGCCTCATGATGTTGAGCCTGTGCATGACATGCAGGAAGGGCACCACCTGACCAGAACAAGCGAGACGGTTGTGAGTGGTTGTGATTGTGAAACAAAACTTGCACTTCCTAGGTCGGCCTCCTTGACGGGGGACTGCTGACATGGAACCAGGGCCTGCAGCTCATCGAAATCGCTCTCCGTCACCCCATCTTCCTGTGCCATACGTGCGAATTCCTCCCACTCCTGTGGTGTCCACTCTGCGACCACGAAGGAACCGGAATCCTTGACGTCGTGCTCGAGCCGGTCGTAGGTCCCACGTTCCCCGCCCCGGGGCTCCATGCCCGACCCGCGGAGCCGCTTGGAAGAGTGCTGCGAGAGCTCGGCGAGCTTCTCAGTGAGCGTCTCCCTGGTTCGCGTGGAGTTCAAGGAGGAGAAGTAGGTCTCCAACTTTTTCTGCAGCTCGTGGGCGGTGGACGTGCTGTGGGCGAGCATCGCATTTGCCGCGATCTGCCCGGACGCCTCCAGAGCATAGCAGTACTGCAAGACCAGGACGCTGAAATCCTGGAGCCCCACCTTCTCAAAGGAGCGTTGGAGCTGCTCCACGGCTTTCCTGGGTTCTTGTTAAGGAACTTAAATTAAGCTACCATAATATGGATCTATTGCAAATGAAATGGTATCCTTATTATAGTATGATAAAATATATCCTTTAACAAGAACCCAGTTTCAGGCTGTACTCCTGGACATCCTCGAGCGTCGGCAAGCCCAGGTCGGGGAGGCGCTGTGCGATCTCGAAGTTCGCAGCCTTGAAGTGTCCAGCGAACTCCTGGGTTCTTGTTAAGGGATGCAATTTAAGTTACCAGAATAAGGGAACCATATTATCTACTATAGATCCCTATTATGGTAACATATGGTAACTTAATTCGTTAACAAGAACCCAGACTCCACATAGACCTCTGGGGTGCCCTGCATGTCCGTGGTGAGATCCATGAACCTCAGCATCTCAAGGCGGGCGCTGGAGCAATTGAAGCTCAGTTTCTCCGACTACGTCGCAGGTACATGCCCCAAGAAGCGCAAGAATCCGTAGCGTTAGGGCATTCTCACGCATTATCTACATGCAAGAAAGTCCAGCAACTGAATTTGACTGGTCAGGGCCATGAAATTGCTGGCGGAGGTGACCGCCATGATCAGGGCGGCTGCGGTCGCCCAGTTTGAGAGCTGTTGTGCGAAGCGTGCTTTCATCCACCACGGAGCATCACGCTCCAGGTAGACCTCATAAGTTCGGGTCAGATTGCTCGAACTGATCACATGAATTGGGACGGTTCCGTACTCGCCGTAGGCGAACTTACGGCTCCAGCTCTTCCCGGACTTCCACGGTCTGCGCTTGACATCCGAGTAGTTCATGTCAAGGTAGGGCTTGGAGGACTCCTCCAGGGATGGCATCATGAGAATGCAGCCCTTGCACTCAGAGTCCACGATCGGAATGATCTCTGGAGATCGGGTGTTGTTCCACCAGAACTTGCAGCGGTACTTTGTGATGTCGGGCTGGAAGAAAGGCTCCATCTGGCAGGCCGTCTTGCCCAAGGACAAGCCTTTCAGGTAGCTGTAGTCCTCCAACAGGGAACGTCCCATGGGCTAAAAAGCAGCTACACTCTGCCAGAATTCCTGGTTGCAGACACGTGCTCTCATGCTCTCCAGCCTCTGCGGCTGTCGTGGCTAACCACAGACACCCTGCGGCCAATCCAATGCGGCTGCAGGGCGCCATGGTCAAACAGAAAGGTGCCGTGAAACTTGCTACTTACGCCTCCCTGCATGAGTGCTCTCATGCTTGATGTGCACTGGAATCACTAACCTGCGATGATGTCCAAGCTTGTGTTCGATCGTTGCAGGCCGATGCTGCTTGTGGATGAAATTCTTCAGATAACTCGCAGCGGCGAGCAAGTGCATGAACACTGGGCAGAGGCTCCTCTGGCGCAAGCCAGACACACGTCCTGCTCTCCGCAGCTGACGAGAGTAAGGAATAGCTCCAAAGCAAAAACCCAAACCCAAAGTTGCAGAGCCAGCTTCTTAGGATCCCTACATACAGCAATCCCGATTGCAAAGGACTCCGGTAGCTGGGAGGCAACTGTTTGAAGCTGTGGGCGAGACTGGAGCAGCGCAGACCCATCGCTGGCTCTGCCTTTGGAGACGGGGGACACAGAGTAGGACTCTGCGGAGTCATGATGTCAAGAGCTCTCCTAATGGGGCTAGGCCTGAGGCCTCTGCTTCGGTTCGAGCATCTTAAAGACTCTGAGGTGGCAGTATCCGGAAACCGTAGACCTGGAAATCTCCGATGTTCGAAACCTCCTTCTCTGAAAAAACTCGAATACGGATGGCCCCCACCCCTCTCCGGTTATGCAAAGGTTCCTGTGGTTTTTGGCGCATGAGTCGGAATCGCTGGCACGATTCAAAGGGGAGTCTCCCAAGATCAGGGGTCTCAAACTCCAGAGATCGCATTGCCGCTGCAAGGACTGAAACAGATGGACCTGCATAGTGTTCGATACTCTGACATCTGTTGGCAGTCTTCAGCGAGCGGGGATTGGAGTTCAGCAAATTGCCTACTTGAGATCATAGGTGGGAAACATTTAAGATTGGGATCCAATGTTGGTGGTTTTTACAATCAGACTCATCAAGCTGTCTCGGTGCGAGGGTTCCCCATTCTCTGAAACTCACATATGCCTTGGGACGCAGGTCATCACAGCCGCCTCAACAGGCAACTGCAACCCAGCAGTATGAGAGACGGTCGCCGGAGTCTTCCCACCGAGGCCTAAACCTCGGCGACCTGGCGGCTCTGGCAGGCTTTGAAACACGCGCGCAGGGCACCAGGCCTACACCTAAAATCTCTTCCGCTAACACATGCAAGGGAACGAGACCCAGCACCTATCCAACGACCGTCATGCCGAGCTCTGAGGGTGCCAACCAACTTTGAGCATTGAGAGTTGGAGAAGGGTTTCGGATTTATGGTTCAGGGGTGGTGAATGATATTGTCCCCCGTTTCGAGGAGCCCTTTTTGAAGAAAAGCAGACCCATGTCAACATCCTTGACACAAGAAGAGCATGCATCCTCGAACCCTAGGCCCTCAGTCTTGATCCTTTCAGACCGTTGAAGCCGAAACCCAAGAGCGTCAAACTCCATTGCCCTAACTAGCAGCTCCTGCCACAACCGCTCCCGCAACTGCTGGTCATTCCATGCGCCTGATCCACGTATACAGCGGATCCTGACTCCCAGGCCGGGCCGAAGATACCTACACTCTTGATTTGATATCGTGTTCACATACGAAATGACTAGATGACTGCGGAACCACCCTGTCACTGCACTCCTGTAAGCCGAGGATGCCCCTGCATGCCTTGCTACTCTCAAAGGAGCATCAGCAGGAAACGCTGCAGTCGGAGTCAAGATGCAAGAGCTTTACTTTGAGGATCTGCCGACATAAGGCGGAATAGACTACGGTACTGCCAATCTCTACGCTGTGTCTGCATCTGCACACACAGCTTCGTGGTTTCGGGTCTTTGTCGGCTCTTGGCCTACATTTGCAGTTCATGGCAAACGGGGTGTGGCAGAGCCTGGATTGCGGGTTGAAAGGATCGTACGATCCGCAGGAGGTGAAAATGATCGAGGGCTTTTCGATAGGCGCGAAACCTAACCTGGCTTTGTGAGCTCTGACAATGTTGGCTGGGCTTTGCAGGGTTTGTGTTGGATCTAGAAATCGTGATTGGAAATAGCGGCCTTAGTGGGGAGCCGCTTTGCGCAGTGAAACGGATCCCATGTTGGAAGAAGGCTGCAAGGCAGACTGTGAAACCCGAGCGTGCTTTCCTACGGTGTGGGAAGAACAAGGAGTGAACAAGAGCATGCATATCAAGCAAACCCAAGCCAAAGCGTTCCCGTTGCTAAATTCCAAAAGGTGTTTCGGGGTTGTGATGCCAAGAGGGAAAACTCAAAGAAACGAGTTTTCCTGATTTTAACAAGAAAGCAAACATGCAGGCCCAAAACGGAGCCTGTGTGAAGAGGGCAGCTGCACTGCCACACACAAACAACTCGCAACCTAAAGGTGGGCAACAAAATTTTCTTGCTGCCTGAAGCTTGAGCATGCGCGACACGTTTACAACGTCCGAGCAAATCAAGTCCCATCAATCAATCAAAAAAATCTGCAAAGACAAAAAAACAAAACAATCACACTGACCTCTTCTCATTCATGGCTAGAACGACTTGAGAGTCGCCCAGCCTCGATTTCCATTCCATTCGACTTTTCCCATGTCTGGCAGACAGTGTTTGAAGCTGGAGAGCCATGCTTGCATTGGCTTAAGCCAAGCGGAGCTCGAGTAACTGTGAACTTTGCAATAACAAAAATCAGTCTTTCGTCAAATGGATACAAGGTGCGCACGCGCGAAAGCACTCGCACGACAAGCAGAACACCTTATTCCTTAAAAGAAACAAATAAACTCAAACTCCCACCATGCAAAAAACTATGATGCGCGCGCGCATCATGTTGCTTCTACGCCATAACAGCAATTTTGGAATAAAGGCACCCAAAATCAGAACAGCCCACAACATGAAACGCACTCCGCTGGACATCCAGAGATTTGGAAATGTAACTTTTCCGCAAATTGAAACTACCCTGTGGGGGCTCCTGCTCAGCTTGCCTGTACTCTCCAATGTCTTTTCTGACCATGCATAAACCTGGTCTAGGGGGGGGGTTCGAACCTGGGTTCAACCCAGGTTCGAACTCTTTTCCTTTTCAAATGAAGTTGAATTTTTTTTCCGAGTTGAGATTGGTTTGCGAGTCCACCGTCTTGGTGTTTGGGACCGGAGTCCGTACTGCTATGTACCACTACACTATCTTGAGCAGCAGAGGCGACTGTACAGGTAAAGCCTTCTGCTACTGGTACCACTACTACTGAGGGTGTGACCTCAATCCTACGAGGTCTTTGCCTCAGCCTCTCACTAGAGGGTGGCACCTCTTGCTGCTGCTAAGCTCCACCGAGCTCCACCATCCGCTCCTCTTCTCCCTACTCGGTCAGGGGGTAGCCCCAGTCTCTGGGGTAGCCCTTTTTCTCTACCCACATCCCTTTCGTGTCAGTAAGAGGGCAGCCCTCTGGGTGCACAGCAAGAAATTCTGCACTAAACACCCTGCGACCCCTCGGCCACAGGTACCAATTACCTGTACAAATTGGTTGCTGGCCCTTCTAAACAGGGTTGTCCGTCTGCTTTGCTGAGAGGGAAATCTGCCATATCTGCTCAGCACGCAGCCCTGTGGGCCCTGGGCAGTGAAGTCCGCCAATTCACAGCCCGAGGATGCCACCTCCTCACTCCTGGTTCTGGTCTGGCACTCCAGGTCACTGTGCGGAGGGTTCCAGAAAGCACCTCATGCCTAATTACCCCGTGCGAGGGTGGATGAGACCACTTGACAAACTGGGTTTACATCACCGGGTTAGGCCACTGCACCCCTCAACTCGTTATCTTTGGCGCAGGGTCGACGACCTCCCCTCGACAAGGCGCGGGGCCACGCTTTCCCCTCGATTCCCCATGCACAAGTGCACTGGCGCAGGGAACGACGCCGAGCAGAAGCCAAACCCAGAAACATAAACCTCAGGTAGCACCTAGAGAAGGGGATCTCGCCTCTGGTAGCTGTCCCTCTCACAAGTGCCACAGTGTCTGGGATCCCGGGGAAGGCGCCATCCTTAACCCCAGGGTCGGTGTGGATTTACTGCAGATGAGTCTCAGGCAGGGCCTAGGGCCTAGGTGGACAAAGAAAACTCCTGAACCTAAGCCTGGTAGGACTGGGCAATTCCCAGCATTGACAGAGGTCCGGAAGGCCCAATATACCACTCATCTCAAGAGGATGAACCTCTGGCTGTGTGAGTCACGAAGAAACTGCCATGTTTTTACACTGGCTAAAACTCAGTGTTGGCGTTGCCCGGTACATGTCGCAGGCTTCTGCATGTAGCAGGCTTCCGGAAGGGGCATGTGCTTTGGCCCATTGGCCACTACATCACGTTCCCTAATCGCCACTGCAGACTCCCAAACTTCCAGCTCCCTAACTTCCAGCTCTCCAGGGATTGCAAGCGGTGGCAACAGGCTGTACAGACCAGTTGCTCAAGTTCGCCGCAGCTCCGGCTTTCACTCTCTTACTAACCGTGCCTTGCGGTCCCCCCGAGCATACTGGGCTGATCCCTGCCCGCCGGCCCTTGCCCCTATCTGTTCGGGTCAGAGGGTCTGCACCTCTCTGCTGCCTCGGTGCCCCTTGGCCACGAGGCCTACGGAAGGCATCCCTGTTTTTTACATGCTCGCTGAAACTCTGCTCCAGGGACTAGGCATCGCGGAAGTGCCCTGCCCTGGTAGTTCGCTCCAGTCGAAGGATGCACCTTCCCTCTCGGCTCACCTCTGAGGTTATGATAGCCAGGCTATCCCTCTTAGAGGGTGGGCTCCATGGCATCTAGGCGGCTACCCCTACCTGAAAGCGGCCTACCACTTGCCTTCTCACTCGAGCCGAGAGCCTTGAGCCAAATGAAGTTGAACCTGGGTTCAACCTGGGTTCGAACTAATTGAAGGGTGTAAGTTGTTCTGGGGTTCTCTGGACCTGGGTTTGAACCTGGGTTAAACCCAGGTTTGTTAAATCCAAGTTGAACTTAGGTTGAACCCGGGTTGTACCTGGGTTGCTCCAGTTGGTGGGGAGCCTCCCGAGACTGGGATCAGACCCAAAGCTCAGAAGGTAACACCTCCGAAGCCAGTGCAGAGCCCGCCCCTGTGGAGGAGCAGGACCAGGAGCCCCCGGCAGACCTCAACACGGGGACCAGGCCAGCAACCGAAGGAGGTAACCTTATTCTCCAAGCAAGCAGCCGCGGTCGGGCAATGGCCTGGCCATCAGTTGCCTGACCGGGCCGGTCAGGTACCTGACCATCCTTGCTTAAGGGGGCTCAAGGGTAGTGTATACCCTCGACCGGGAACCCCGCTGGGTCCTAAAGGTAGGCCTCCAAGATTCCCATTACTTTACCGCTTGTACCAAATTCGGTTTGAACCCAAAAGCCAAGATCCCAAACAAGGAGAGGCAAAACACAGAGCAAGCACTGCATGTCCTTCATCTTCTTTTTCATCAATGGGCGAATCAAAGATCGTATCCTATCATGTGCCGGTGCACACAGTGCGGTGCACATACATTGCACATGCGTCTCACCATACACAAGCGAACCTCAAGCCCCCTTTGAGGGCGAGGCAGCTGTACATGCAACACTAGTGGGAGTGCCGATGGCACGCAGGGAGTTGCAGCCGCTTCAGCGGGCCCTGCTATTGCGATGCCCTGGGTGGGCCGGGTGGGTCAAAAATTTTGCACTGAGCTGCAGAGCCAGTGCTGCACACACATCTTCCAGCATATGCAGTTGCAAATCGTCGTTGGCAGTACCAAGCGTGACAAGCATCAGAAACTTTTGGGCTTCAAACCAAGACCAAACGGCACACCGTTTTTCTTACAGACAATTTGGTAGCAAACGATAAAACACCATTCGCTCGCGAACAGTAAGCTTACCGCTTGTACCAAATTCGGTTTGAACCCAAAAGCCAAGATCCCAAACAAGGAGAGGCAAAACACAGAGCAAGCACTGCATGTCCTTCATCTTCTTTTTCATCAATGGGCGAATCAAAGATCGTATCCTATCATGTGCCGGTGCACACAGTGCGGTGCACATACATTGCACATGCGTCTCACCATACACAAGCGAACCTCAAGCCCCCTTATTAGCCGACAGTCCCAAGCATATGGCATCCAGGTGCTCCGACACGTCGGAACACGGGACACTGATGCCACCCCACAACAGGTGCTTGGACACCAGCCTCGACGGGTGATCTTTTTTTTCATTCTAACGCGTTCACTGAGTCAGTGATTCGGCGGGCGCAACACACACAGTTGGTGTGGCCATTATGGCGCGCCGGACACCTACCGCCTTCCATGGCGGCGCGGACTATTGCCGCGAAAAGAAAAGTATGTACCAGTTGCGATTTATATGCTGTACATCCCTAGCCGTGGCGTTGAATGGCGTCCTACCATCATCTACCATCTGTAGGGCCGAAGTTGCGGCTCCTTTGTCAAAGGCCTCAGCAATCGTCTCCACCTCAGAAGAAGAACTGCTCTGTGGTTTGAGACAGAAGCATCTATAGTGCCCAGTGTGTGGGGTGTCCCCTGTGTGTACAACACCAGAGATGAGCCGGTATTCGCTCGTGCTGAGTTGTTGGGTATTGCCGTCTTTGAAAAAGGGAACTCTGATGACTGGATTGACGGTGACCGGGCTGCGGACCTTCTTAATACGACCACCCTTTTCCTGAAAACGCAGAAGCTGTAGACTGAGTATCACGGGAACGTCAGCCAGTGCGGTCACATATTCCTCGTTGCGAGGTCCCGGCTGTACGCTCCAGGAGTTCAGCGCCAGCTGTGTCGTGGTCTGACCTGTGCATGGCAAAGGGATCAGAGGCACCGCCGTGTTCCAAGCCCGGACTGTGGCCGGCTCCCGTTCACTAACTCCGGAAACCCTGGACTCCCATCTGCCCAGCAAGATCCTAGGGACCCCGTCCTTTGTTAGATGTTGCAGAAGTTCTGCAGCATCATGCTGTTGGTGGAGGTCACGCCAGCCTTGTAGAAGCTGCATGCAGTCTTTTCTCCTGTTTAGTTGCTGGGGCTTGACACATTTGGTCAGCGCATTAAGCATGGGGCGTAGACATCCAAAGCCCGCTTTGTCCGGCGGCCTGACTTGACCAAACAGGTGCAGCAGCGCTTGGATCATGGAGTTGAGGTAGCAAAGGTTGGATGGGTTTTCAAGCACACAATGCTGATGTTGCATAGGGCATGGTGCATCAGTGACTTTTTCCCCCTGGCCCTCTGCTTTCTCCTGGCTATGGGATTTAGCGTCCGCCCCCTGTGCTGGCTGACCTGTCCCCTTCAGCCATTCCCCTATGCTCCGTGATCTCCTTGAACCAGGACCACTGTCGCTAGGGATGTTGGGGCCGTGAGGCGGCTTCCCGGGGTAAATGTTCTTTGCAAGATCACGGTGCAACACACCCTCAGGCAGACACTCCAAACCCAACTTGCCCTTACTAGTAAAAGTACTTTGGCGAGAAGGCTTCATTGCCTTCTCGTCGCGTCGATGGCCCGCTGTAGGTCCTCTGGAAGTGGCTTGTGGCTTCTTTCCGGGCGGATCCTGGCTCCTATGAGCGCGGTGGCCGCTGTCTCCGTGAGAGCATGGAGTGCCTTGTTGATGTTGGGCCGTGCATCGGCGTCCAGGAGACTGTCAGCACGAACGTCGTGGCTCCTGGCCTGTCCTCCTTGACTCCGCCTAGAGCATGGAAGCGCTGGATGACGTTGGGCTTGACGGCCTCTCGCATCAGCAGTTGAACTGCCTCCTTTGCATCCTGATGAGAGAGCGGGTTGCCCTCTCTGGGCTCCTGGAGTTTCTTGTCCGGATTCCATCTCGTGTACGACCACGCCATTGGTTCTGCTACGAGCATCTTCCTCTGAATGAGTGGCGCCTGTGCCGCCTTGTCGCCCTCCATCTTCGCAAGCCGAGCTTGCAGCTCCAGCAGGAGCGATCCCAGGAGAGCCTGGCGAAGGCTGCAGGTGCACTTGTTCTGCTCTCGGCTCTCCTTCCAGGTGGCCGTGGTCTTGACCAGCTGAGGTATGATGCCCATCGCTCCAGAGTCCATCCAGAGAACCCAACTTCTGTCGGCCTCCAGCAGTTGCAGCGCCATGGCGTGCTGGCTGACATACTTGGTTAGAACTTGCACTTGCTTTGCCAGCTGCTGGTTTGGGGCCGGGATCGGCTCCCTTTTTGCTTTGCCTGGGCCTTTGCCCTCCCTGCGACGGAATTTCCGCCCCTCGCCGTTCTCCTCCTCGGTCGGCCTGTCCCTCATTATGAGTTCCATCGGGCTGTGCTGCCCCCACATGTTCGCCACTTCCTGCAGTGCTTGGTCGTCCATGGCGCGACAGAAATGCGATTTGCAAGAGTGGCAGGCACTTTTGAGCGTGAACCTTCGGGGTTTTGTGGTAGGTCACTCCGCAATGCCGGCATGGTCTAGCTAGCGGCAAACCGTGTACCAACTCTGCAAATCCCTCAGCTCGCTTCCAGGCCTCCTTGTGCTGGTTGGCACAGTGTCGCCTCCAGTCCTGTTGATTCGTCAATCGCTGAAGGCAAAGTCCACAGTGCCGTGTCAGCATGTCAATGACCTCGCTGTCTCCTGCCTCCATTTTGCCCTGCCTGTGCACGTCGGGGTTGAGCTGCCTGGCAAGGAACTCATCAGTGATGCAAGTTCTCACATCCCTGGCGACGGGGGCCGTGTCCGGCGCCCCAACCTTATGCCATGCTGTGGCTAAGGCTGTTTGGAAAATAACCGTGCAGCTCCGAGTGTGCCTGTCGGGTTGGTACACCATGACCTCACAAAGGTCGCAGACACTGTCACGGGTGAGGTGAGATTTATACAGCGCACACTCAGTGTCCAGGTTGCCAATACTTGCATGCCATATGTGTGAGTGCATTCTCTTGATGTGCTCCTTAACCGAGCCTCCCTTAGCAATCCACTGTCCACAGAAGCCACAGTGCTGAATGAGACTCCTAGCGTGATCTCTGACGATCTGCAGCTTAGAGTCCGACTGCAGTAGTTGCTTCGCCACTTCAGGTCTACGCAGCAACGGGATCGTCGGCTCCTCCTGGGCAGGCTGTACCGGTTGTTGCCGAGCGATGGTGCTCGAGGGATGGGTGTCTTCAAGTATGCGTGGCTCCCTGTCTGAGTGACCCCTAGGGGGGGTAGCGATGTCCTGCTGTTCGGCCTCCCGAGTGGGGCCGGGTGGCATCTGCCAGCCACAAACGTTGTTGAGGATGTGATTCCTCAGCGCGTCCCATGAACCCGTCTTAAGACCACAATGAATGCACTGTGGCATGCCACCAGCAGAGTGATCTTGTTGTTGATACATGTCATCATCATGCCGGTGCGAGCTCACATACACCTTGTGGACCCTTCCCCTGTGCTGTCTCATTGTTTTGTTTGATGGGAAGTACACTCCGCAGACTGGGCAGGCCACCGGCTGCGATTGTTGCGCGGGCACCGGGATCAGCCTGGAGTCGGGCTCCGCATCGATGTTATCTGTGTGGAAGATGAGGTATTGCTGTAGCATACTTTCCCAATACTGGAGAGTTTGTGGCTGGTTGATGATGCTCGCTTCTGCAACCCGAAGCTTGTCAAGTTTGTGCCGAATCCGTTGCACAGTGGCATCTATAGGATCCTGAACACCTAATCTTTGCCGAAGTTGCTTGTTAGTCTCATGCGAGATGTGGGCAGGTGAGTCCGCAACGGCTCTTAGTTGACGATAGAACCAACCCCTGAGGAGTGCCACCGCCTTGGCAGAGGGCGCGAAAGCAATGAGGCCAAATGTAGCACTCGATGCAGCACAGGCCTGCCAGATGCGTACTCTATGCGCTAAGCCGAAGACTTTCCTGGACCTGGTCGCCTTTTTGATTTTGCCAGTTCTCTTGTTAGCTTCAGCAATACGGTAGCCTACCACTTTGTGCGCTTCCGTTTGGAGGGAAAGGTGCGTCCCTAGGTATGTAGTGTAGCAGGCAATGGGGATTAGCGCCTCGCTCCCATCAGGGTGTCGCGCCCGCCACCATTTTTTCCCGTCCTTATACACTACATAGTCCTTGAGCGCGCGTCTGGCCCCAGGTCCGCAAACTTTCAAGAGCAGGACTGTTTTGGTAAGGTTAACCAAAAGCCCCATGTCCTGCATGACCCCCAGAAGTTTGTTGATGAAACTGCTACGTTGGGCAATGTCCGTGGAGTTTTCAATGAGCCATTGCACTAAGGTATCGTCGGCAAAAGTGGTTGCTTGTCTGTGGGGGCCTGAGAGGGCATCCCCCAGCCGCTCCAGCAAAAGGGTCGATATTGCCACCCAAAGCATGGGGGCGATCTTACATCCTTGGCGGATGCCTCGCGTTGTACCCACTGTGCTTTGTTCCTGATCACTGATAATGTGATACCGTGATGTGTCTAGGAGGGAGATAATCTCGGCCGTCATGCTTTCTCCCGCACCAAGGTCTTTTAGCGACTGGGCTAGTGCTTGACGGTTTACTCTGTCAAAGGCCTGTTTGAGGTCAAGGCTGAGGATGGCTCCCCCGACGCAGAGTTTTGTGTTGTCCGGATTTTCCTCCCTGTCCCTTTGGGCGAATTTGCTGCTGTTTCCTCGTCCGTAACACCTTTTGAAGTTGTCAATCCACACCTGCACTCTAGCCAAGGCATCGTACAAATCCCTCCCCGGCTGATAGGCAAACTGCGGCACCCTGCGCAGCTGGGGCCGAATCAGCTCATAGAGTCTGATTTTGAGAAGCCCTGCAAGGGCTTTGGCATCAGGAGACATGAGGCCTATTGGCCTGAGCGATGAGGGCTCGCATGGGTCTTTGCCCGGCTTTGGGAGCCAGACTATCCACGCGTCGGTCCACTGAAGAGGGAGTGTGATCCCTGGTTGGTGAGAATGCTGGTCAAATGCCATCTTCAGCAGCCTCGCAACCTGTGGGGCCGCTAATCGCCATGCAGAAGCAGGAGCTACTCCTGGAGGGACGGCTTTCCCAATCTTGATGGACTTCAGCTGCGATTCAATTTCCTCAACCGTGAAAACCAAGTTAAGACCTTGCTCCTCCCTAGCCGGCTGCTCTGTGTCCGGAGCGAAAAGATCTTCGCTATAGCTCACCAGGGCTTCGTGCTCCTGTTGGAGAGTGAGGAGTCGGCCGCTTGGGTCCTTAATCATGACCCGTTGTCTAGGTTGCCAGGGTGCTAATCTCCGAACAACCTGATACACGGTTCGTTGGTCCCCGTTATCAGCTGCCTGCTCAGCCTTTTGAAGTAGTTGGAGGATGTCTTCGCGCTTCTTTTCCTTGCATTGTTTCTCAGCAATTTTGACTTGCTTCCGCAGGGCAACCGTAGCTTTCCATCCCCGAAAGAGTCTGGATTGGAAGTACCACCAGGGGTTGTTTTCCAGGTTTTCCCTTTCCGGCTCCCCTGGGGGCCGTACGGTGACGTACTCGGCCTCCCTTCGCTTCTGCCATAAGTGCTGCACAATGGGGTTGGATGGAGGGTTGGGTTTCCTCTCCAATGGGTAGTGGTTCTGGCAAGTGTCAAGAAGGGTGGAGTTGATGTTGGCTGGGGTGGGGTCCGTGAGGGCGTTGAGGGCTGTCGTAAGGGCAAGCTGCAGGGTATGTGCCCCCTCCTCCCGATTACGTATCTCGTGATCCAGTTTGTGCCTGTCCAGCTGGGGGTTCGTGGATCTTTTGGGGAGCATGTGATGGTTCATGAGACGGATGGTTGTGTGAAGCGCCATGTGACCGACGTGCCGTCTCCAGTTGCCAATTGGTGGGGCCGTCACTTTGACGTTCTTGGCTTCCCAATCAGCAGATATGGCTCTGGTCAGGATGAAGTCGATTTGGCTCTTTCCCGCCCCCCGCCCCCCCGTTAAATTGTACTGGGTAGGCGTGGCTGGACCGCGCCATGTGTTAAGGGCAACCAGACCGAGATTATCCAGGAACGTGTTGAGGTCCCCGGGGCCAGTGCGTCTGCCCCGACATGGAATGGGGTCTGGCAGGTTGAACGACCGACTAATGGAGCATGTGGAGTGACTTCGGCCTGGAAATCCCCCACCACAACCACCGTGTTGCGCATGGAGAGACCCCTAACACAACCACTCAGTTTTTCAAGGAGTTTAGCCCGCTTTTCCCGCAGGACTTCGGGGCGTTGTGCAAAATTATGTGGGTGCTGATAGCAATTAACCAATTCGACCCTCCCTTGTGCAGTCGAGATCTGTGTGCGCAGGACTCTACCTGGAATCACCTCCTCATGCCGGATGTGTGTTGCTTGGTGTCTCGGATGCACCAAGGTGAGAACACCATCAGCTCTGGCAGCTGTTCCTGAGTGTACCGCAAACCATCCTTCCAGTTTATATGTGGAGCTTGTGCTAAGGTGCGTCTCCTGCAGGCATATGAAGTCGTATTTAGTACTTTGCTGTTTGAGCAGCTCTCGGAGTTCTTGCCACATGAGGACCGATAGAGCTCCGACGTTCAAGGACAGGACATGAATCCTTGCGATCCCGTGTCTACCTCCCCGCGCGCCTCTTCTCTTATACTGATCCAGCGGCACTCTCTGCGCTGCTCGCACCTGAACATCAGGAAGTTGTGACCGCGTGCACCATTTCCCTCGGTACCAAGCCCCTCCCTGCACTCTAGCTGTGTGAACTGCTCTACGAAGCGCTCTCTTGGATCCCGGTAGGGTGTGCGCGTGATCGGCAATGTGATCTGTGGCAGGTGCAGACCGAGCTCCCTGCCCAAGGCATAGGACGCACAGCAGCCTCAGCGCGCGGCTCCATATAGTACAATGTGGCGCTGTTTGTCGATTATGTCGTGAGTGTCGCGTAGGAGGTGTCTCTTTGGCTCGATGCATGAAGCTGTGTCTCGCCACGCCTAGGAGACATGTGCTAAGCAGGAATGCAAATGCACTGTGGAAAAACGGCGTCCTGCCCGGTACATCCATTAAACAATTTTGCGGCTCCCACACGGGGCCGAGGCTCATCCCTTCTCTCAGCCTTTTAGTCATTTCCAAGTCGTTCTTCCATTGCCTCCCAGTGCTGGAGGAGCTTATGGGCTCGCCGTCTTTGGTCTGCCGGTCGTAGTGCCCTGAGGTCATGTAAGAAGGCCTTGCACATCTGAGTGGATGTGAGCGCCGGCGCTGCGCTTGTAATCGTCCAGGTCGATGATCTGGCTGGTGTCCGCTGCACGGAGCACCCATTGCTGAGGTGTCCTCGGCTCCTTCGTGGGGCCGTCAATCTGCTGCTGGCCATCACCAGAGGCCGTCTCATCTGTCCGTTGCCTCTTTGAGGCCGGGGGCACCACTGTCTCATCCTCCGTCTCGCTCCATTCCAGGAGCTCGGCTGCCCCTCTGGGAAGACGATGTCGGCGGATGGGTTGTGGGACCTCAAGGGCCGCTGGCCGTGATGGCCACCATAGCATAAGCTCCTACTGACTGCTAATTGGCAGCGAAGAGCTGCACTAAAGGCCGATGGTGGTACCTTTTCAGGGCAAGGGATGGCTGCCGTCATGGCACTTAGCTCATGCACTGCAGCTTGTGTGTTCCTGCTTCCATGGAAGTCCATGCAGCAGATTACGCAACTGAGGTACAACCAGATACAAATATGCATAAGTTTTGGTGTCCGGCATAAAGGCGCGCCCCCCGCCATCTTCCCACCTGCGGAAGTGCATGCGTTGGTAGCATGTATAGGTCCTTCCCCCGTGGGGGGCCCGGGGGAAACCTTCACCTCACCCTTGCCTTGGAATGTAGTCTTCTTCTTATTGTAGTAGGAAGGGCCGGCGGACTTAGGACCGCCGCGGTGACTGAGGAATTTCTGGTAAACGTCGTGAATTCGGAGGGGTGTATGGAGGGGTCTGCGTTTGTACTTTCCTTTAGTGCGTCTATGCGTTATCCACTTATTGCCCGGCTTAGGTTCGTTCCTATATCGGATCAGTAGTGAAAACGCAGTGCACCACCCCAGCAAAATCCCTCTAGGCCAATCCTCCTTAGATCTCCTAGATTCAGTCGACCACTGATCGTCTTCCACTGAGGGGTTGGCAGATCCGGCTCCCCAGCAGGGCCGTGCATGTAGGATAACTGCCTGCGGGCGGTTGACATGCTCCGGGGGCACTGATGTGGAGATAGGCTGGGATTTGGCTAAGAGGGTGTGCATGTGGTGGCTTTCACGCATGTGAGTTGTCGGATAGTGCCTTTTCTGTGCAGCATATCTAATATGCTGATCGCTGCTATTCTGGGACCTGGTGTTATTCCTGGGCTGTCCAACTCCTAGACCTGCGCCCTGATTTTCACCAGCCACGAAGGAATCGATCACCTTTTCGGCACTCCCTGTGGGGGCCGTCGGAGAGGAGAAATGGGGTGTGCCTCCCATGTCGGTCGGCAGGTCCCGGCTCATGATTAGGCGTATGTGGGAGGAGCCCTGGATGTCGCACCATTGATAGCGCTGTCTGTCCCTGACATCAACAATCCAGCGGATGTCCCCTAAACTGATGCCATGTGCCTGCAGAAGAGGGCTGCAGGCTAGCTCGATGGCCGAGGCAAAACCGTCTTGTCTGACTTGCACCCCGTAGCGATGACCCGGTTCTCGCAAGATCTCAGTGAGGACACCGTTAATGTCATCACGTCGTGTAGGACTGTCCGGTGTTGCATCCGTCCTGGAGGTGATTGTCGGGTCTCGGGCTGATCTGCGGGCCGGGGTACGGCTCCTGTCCTGCGCGCTGCCCTTGTCGTGGTCCTGTTCATGGTCCTGAGGCTCGGTGACCGCAGTGCTGGAGGATGAGGCCGTCTGGGCACGCTGGGCCGAAGGAGTGGGAGCGCTGACGGAATTCGCATCCAGGAGTGTCCACGGCCACCCCTCTGGTGTGTCGCGTTCCCGGGTTCCCTCAGCCGGAACCCTCTGTGCTGGGGCGTCCCGCTGAGTGGTGCCGGCTGATCGGCTCCCGCGGCTGCCTGCGCCAGCCTCCCTGGTCTCTCTTTGTTCACGTTGTTCCCGACGTCTGGCTAGCTCAGTGCGTGTCCGTCTCCTCTCACCATTGGGCCGAACCCGTGCCCGAGGGTGTCTGCGCGGGCTGCGCGGGCTGTTTGCCATCTTGAGCCTAATCCTTGCATTATCCCTGTTTCGGGCTGACGGGGCCGAGGGTGAAACGAATGTGCTGGTGTCGTGTCGCCTCGTCCTGTTCCCAACGGGTCTAGGGGCCTCTTTAAGCAACCTTCTATGGTCAATTGATTGCCTAAGTGAGATGGGCACTGACAACGTACGGCAGGGTACACTCGGTCTTATGTGGTGCTCGTGTCCTAGAGGTCTCCACTCAAGGGTTCGCGCCTGCGAGTCCGAAGATGTCCAGGCAGTGTCTGCACAAATTGGATGTGGCTCGGAGGCAGCTTTGACCTGGGTGCAAGATCGCACTGTGGGAATGCAAGTGTCTTGCAATGGGCACTTTGGGTGGGTGATCCATGTGTCACACAGTCCATGCAGTGCAGGCACTCTCGACATGTATTGAACAGCTGGCATTGACTCCATTGCGTTGCACAATCGGCTCGCCTCTAGGGGGCCGTCAATGCAGTCAGGCCTATACAGGTATGGCATGAGCGCCTGAAAAAACTCTGGCCAATGCGTCTTCCACTGCAGCTGGAGATACAGTGCTCGGGGCAAATTTTGCAGCCCATCGTGCAAGTGGCTGGCGAGGCGGGAAACGCCGGCAAGGATGTCTAGCTCAGCCTGACCCTGTGTCGTCCATAGGGAGTGCATCCAGGATTCAACGAGATCTCCTCCTGTTTGCCAGCTCTGCACCTGTCCGAGCTTGTCATGCGTCAGCAGGGCACCAACCAGTGACCATATCCAACGACCGACGTTATCCGTGAGGAGCGGGCTGTCGATGTGCTGGCCCCGGATGTCGTAGGCTTCACCCTGCTGAGCTTTGTGGTATAGGTCGTGCCTGAACTTGTAGTGTCCCTGCATCTGGAAGGCCGTGAGGCTCGCCCCCGGGTTGCTAGGCAAGAGCTCGCCCAGAAGCTGCTTTGCTTTGCCCAGGTGTAGCCTTGCCGCAGCATTTAGTCCCTGGTGCGGCGGCACCCTCTCGGGGCCGATTGTTTGGGCCCTCCTGACCGCACCACGTGCGTCGCCTCCTCTTCGTGCACCACAGACCTCACCGCTTGTCTCCTCAATCGGATGCTCATCCGCCTTCATTGCGACGCTCTGCAGCGGCAGCCCCTGAGGTGTGTAGTTGCCAGGTGCAGCCTTTCCTGGCCTCTCGTTGTCGCTTGTCTGTGTGGCCTGGTCACACGTGACCGGGCCACACTGTATAGCGGCATGCTGCACAGCGGCATGCTCTTTTGCTGGGATTAACTCCTCCTCGTCCGTTGTTGTCTCCGATGCCACCGGGTCAGCTGTCAGGGTCCGTACCTCGTTCATCATGTCAGGTGTGGTGCCGTCCACGACTGGATTAATTGCAGGGGCCGGCACATCGGCCTCCTCCATGTGTGGCTCTCCTTGGTCTTGGGCCTGGATCTTCACAGCCTGAGCCGAGGAAGATGAGGGGCCATCACTGACGGTGCCTGGCTGTCCGTCGCCCTGCGATTCCGCCTCCTCAGAGTGCCATTCGGTACGCTCGGTCCACGAATTCCAGCCATGCCACCACCCTGTCGACTCCGTCGCTTCATGTCGCCACTCATTGTGGCCTTCCCACGACTGCCAGCCCCGTTGCCTCAGCTCCGTGGCCGTTCTGCGATGGCGACCATCTGCTCGGTAGTGCGAGCGAGGGTGCTCCCTAGGAGGGAGACCTCTCTCGGCTCTCGTGGTTTGCCTCATTTGAGCCCGAGGTCTGGAGGTGGAGATGCTCATGCAGGCATTGCATACTGGCGGCTCTGTACGCTCTGGTGAAATATGTGGTGCAGGCAGACTGCAAATTGAGTGTCCTGCCCTGGAGCGGAGGTCTGCATGTGGTGGGGCCGAAAGCGGCTCCCCTGCATCAGGCAGCGTCTGGAGTGCCCTAATGCTATTGGACTGACAACTGCACTCTCTCGGATGGCTCATGCTCTCACCTACATCAGACCGACTGCAGCTATGCACAGTGAAGGACATGTAAGTAGCAGCCCATCCCGCATGCCAGCATGGTATACACATCACTCTCACAGACTGTTCAGCACCTATGATCATGACTTCGTGTCGAGCAAGACCAAACGACCGTGCAGGCGCTGAGGTCCCGACCGGAGGTGCAACACGGATCCACTGTGGACAGATCTCTGCATCCGCTGTCAGCCAGGCTTCCAGGGTCTGTTCGGGAGGCTGCGAGTGCTGCACAGGCCAGTTGATCCCTAAGGTGGTGTTTGCTGACAGAGGGGTATGCGTGGCGTCCTTGCATCGGCCTTCCCCCTGTTCGGGGGCCGCATGTTGTTCAGGCAGTGTACACAACACGCACACCGATCGGGAGGTACCGAGTGGCTTGGCATTATGTCTAGCTGGACTCGGATCTTGCACGGTTACTGGGGCCCCTGCTGGAGGTGCGTCACGGATCCATTGCGTGCAGATCTCTGCAGCCATTGTCATGTATTCTATCGAAGACTGCTTGGGAGGCTGCGAGTGCTGCACGGACCAGTTGATCTCTAAGGTGGCGTTTGCTGACCGGGGCCCTTGCGTGGTGTCCCGGTATCGGCTTTCCCAGTGCGCTGGGGCCGTTTGATGCTCTGGCAGGGTCTCCCACATTGGCAGCAGGGCACACATCCAAACAAGCATGCATCTTGTTATGCACTGACGTTCCCACTTTGCATGTTTCCCTCTCAAAAATCTCTCTCTCCTTCTTGGCACTTTCCAAGCAAGTTTGGTGCTGTGGCTCAGCACCGAGCCAATCCATGGCATGAAAACTACGTCCTCTCTCACTTGTGTGAAGAGAGGCACAAAAACACACTACCCCCTCCCCCCCTCCCGACTCACGCTACAAACAAATTTGAGCCGGAGGCTTCGACGGGTGATCTGCACAGTTTGATGGGGAAGGAACGCGTGAGAACCAAGGGATGAACTCACACCCCACCTCCAAGCTCACAAACATTTTAAGCAGGCTTTTCACAGTTGGGGATCTGCCCCTGCATGAAATCAAAATGTCCCTAACAGCGTTGTTGTCGATGAAAGCCACGACAGGTGAGTTCGCAACCCTTTTGCCCCAAAGACGGAACGCAAGCAGCACCGCAACAAACTCGGCCTCCATTATGATTGTGTCCTTGCTAATCTCACCCAGGAGCTTCCGGACGTCGCTGTCGAGGGCGTGAGAGAAACCAGCAACCAACACACCCTTATCATCAAACAAGAGACCGCCCACACCACAAGGCAGCACGGGGTCATCCTTCGAATAGGATGCAGCAGTGAAGACATACCAGGTTTGCTGTTTGTTGACTTGGACTAGCCTAGGGCGGCCACTGTCCAACATGTCGACTAGCGAGGTGAAAGTGTCGATGCACTCCGTCGGCAGATCAGGAGGGGCACCACCATGGGCATACTCCGAAAGCTGCTGCAGGCAAAACTTGCTCTGACGCCCAAACAGCTGTCCACTTGCAAACTGGAGCTTACCCCTTAGCTTGAGTGCTTGAGGCACACTCATACGCCGGTCTTTCTGGGCCTGCTTCATAGTCTCAACGAGGAGCTGGACCCTTTTTTCCGTATTGCATATGGTCACACGACCCAAGTGGGCGCTCGACAGCACTATGTCAACCCCTAAAGCACAAAAGGTTTCCGCAAACGGCACATCCTTTTTCCCGCCTTGGGCCAGGTCCCAACCCAACAGTGCGAAGAGCAAGGTGATTGTTTGGTGCACATTGGCCACCTGTGAGCCTCTAGCAACCGACACGAAGTCGTCAAAGTAGTGGGACCAGCAAAGGGCGAAGAAGAACGCGCCAAGATGCCATACCGAGTTAACGGTCCTCAGAAAAGTCGACACCGACTTGACTGCCCCGAAAGGGAGGGCGTGCAGCTGAAACACTACTACCCTCTTCAGATCAGGATCCCACAGCCCAATGTACGAAGCCCAGGCCCCTGCAGGGTCCAAAGCCAGCTGCCTGTAGGCACTGACCAGGTCATAGAACCTTCCCTTGAGACTACAACCTGGTTGCGCTCGCATCAGAGACAGGCACACGCCTGCGATGACGTCGACGGTCTGGGGGCGCACAGTCTCCAATGTCTCTACGGAGCTATTGACTCCCGACCCTGAGAAGTCGTCAATCAATCTGATCTTCCCATCCTGCTCGATCCCGAACCGTCGAGACACAATGGCATCAGGTGGCAGCTGGTCCACCTCAATGGGACCTGACAGCCAGCCCCTATCGCGCTCCTCGAGGGTTTTCGTTTGGACCTCACGATCCAGGGACTCCCCTTGAGACTTGATGGTGGACAAAAGGGCCGCCCTAGAGGTGGGTGCATCTCTTTTGAGTTGGTCAACTGTGACTGACGCCGGCTTGAACTTCGGGGCAAACACACCTGTATCAGGCACCGGGCCTCCCAGGTTAGTACCTGAGATTACTTCATCGAAGATGGCCACATCGTCGTAGGAGGCCTCAACCATCATTGCCTTCCACAAGAGGAGACGTTTGGGCTTAAGGATCGTCGCGACCTGTTTGTGCATAGAGGCCTTCAGCGCTTCTTCCTCACTTCTAAGGTCCTGCGCAAGCTTAAGCCACTTTGCAAACTGGCGCGCTCTCAACCCGCACAGCTCCGACTCGGTCAACGAGGCATGGGTGCACACAGCATCTTTGAGTACTTGCGGCAGGGCGACCTCTAGGGTTCTGGGATGGCCGGCTTTAACTGCCTCGCGGACAAACTGTTCCGGGGAAAACGGGATGCCCCAAACCAGCTCGTTCCAGAGCTCCGAACCAACCCCACAACCTTTGCTTCCAGAACCAGCACTCGCACTCCCCTGCTTAACCGGGACCATTTGCAACAGTTGGGCGTCGGCTGGCACCGAGCGCTCGGGGCAGACGGCCACGTGGGGCAGTCGCCAGGGGTCCTTAAGGCGGGCACGCAGGGGCACCGGACAGGAGACATGAGGGGGGATCCGTACTCGCAAAATGCGAGCATGCTCAGGCACACGGGGCCCCGTCACAGAGGCCTTCGGCTGACTCCCGACCTGGCCACGGACAAGAGACAGCTGGAGCCCGGCAGGCGAGGGCGGCCTGGGCGGGCAAGCCTGAAAGAACGCTTGGGCGAGAGCACGCGCCAGCGGCAGCGGATACGCAGCCTCCAACGACGTAGAAAAACCGTTAGGCGCTGCCGGCGCCACCCCCCACGGCAGGTGACGTTGGGCGCAGGACTGCCCAGGGCAGGACTTGCAGATGCTGTCAAACGCACCCCGGGTATACGCAATGGCCGTCCACTTCGGACGACGGCTGCCGCAGGCGCAACTCTGGAATGCAGTGAACTGAAAGAGGTGTGCGATGCGTGCAAACATGGAAGTTCGCCAGTAGAGACTTTGCCGGGGGTTCTCCACACCTATGACAAGGGCTCGGGAAGCAGCCTCAAGAACCAGGTCGGAAACACAATCATAAAGCTGGTTTGCCAAGGTGACACGGAGAAGGGCCTGCCCACCCAGCTGCGGCCGGGTTCGGAAACTTTTCCGATCGGAGAGGGGGGGGCCCTGGAACCCCTTTAATCTCCCTTGCTCGGCTGGCCGTCCCACACGGTGGAGCGAACCAAATGCCCACACAGTTGGGCATTGCCAGCCAACGTCGAACCAACTCAACGCCTTCCGTTGTACACAAGTCGACAAGATGAACATGACAGGCGGCACCAGGCACGCGCTTATGGTCGACGGCAACGGCGTCAAACCCAAGTTGCTTGAGGCAGGCTGAGAGCCTGGACATGCCGGAAAAGACCTCAATAATGAACGGTGGCCGGGAAGACATATCGGGCACCTGCGTAGGCTCCGGTGCGGGGTTGCTGAGCGGAGGAACATCCGACAGTGCTGGAAGGAAATCCGGTGGCAACGGGAAGCCAAGCTCAAGGAGGGCTTGGGGGACCTCCAGCTTAACTGAGGGCATATGAGGCAGCGCATATGCCACCAGGACCACGCGACGGCCTTGCCAGGGTTCAGTCATATGCCAGTGGTCCTTAGCAGGCAGCTCAAGACAACCATCGACGAAATTGAGCACACGACCCTGAACCGGAGAGCCTTGAACAGGGCGGACATCTTGCCCAGGGCCTTCACACCACACACCGCCCCCGGAGAAATCTGAAAGCTTAAACACAAGATTAGGAGTTGGGCCGTTATGGGAGTCACGATGAGGCTCAGTGGGAATGTCACAAAAGATGGCAAGCGAAGTGAACACCGCAGACGGCCGGCGCTGTCGAACGAAAGCACAGAGGACCTGCGCGACTTTCGGGAAGCGAGACACATTGGCCCGAAGGCCCAGCACACCCCCTCTCCGGTACAGACCAGTGAAGAACGAGCTGCCCGACGCCGCCTTGTGAGGGGCCTCGTGTGGAAGAAGCTCCCACAGGGAGAGCACAGAGTGAGGTCCAATGAGCTTGCCCTGGAGAAGTTGCTCAGCAAGTTCCTCAGGATCACTGAAAGAAGTACATGAATTCAGGGAGGTTGGCTCAGGAACGAGGGAAACCGGGGGCTCAACCGCAACACGGCGCACAGATTGACTGACCACAGCGGGAGCCTCAGCTCCAGTTTCCTCATTTGGCAGAACCGCTGTCAACACGGGCTCATCCGACGTTGAATCAGCAAGCTCCGCCTTTTGCACTGACTGTCACTCTTTGTGATCCCGGATGGGATGCGGTTGGAAACACTTGCAACACAGGTGCTTGCGGGGACACGTGGCGGCGGAACACTTGCACTTGTCCCCATGCAGGTTGTAATCGAAACAGAGGGCCTCACCCGTAGGGGCATTAGCAACGCCTCCTTTCTGGAGAATCTCTTTGGGGATACGGGCGGTGAGGGAAAACTTGCCTTTGCCCTTGCCACCGCCTTTGGGGCTACCTTTGAGCTTCTTTTCCCCCGGCTCGAGCTTTCGCTTGAGCTCACGGCGCTCTTTATTTCCATTGCCCTGCTTCTGTGGAAGCGGCATCAAGGCCATGGAGACGTGGTAGCTTTCAAGTGCTGAGATCAACGCATCATCCATTGGGAAACTTCCGTCTGTGGCTGCACGCGGTTGAATACCGAGTTCGATCAGGCGGACGAACACTTGCCGATCGGCTTCCACCAATTGTGCAACAGAGCAGCGTGCAAAACCTGGAGGGGGTTCCCGGTGAAGGTTGCTGAACAGACGGGAGATGTACTTCTCATAGGCAGTGAAGGTGAGGCACTGAGCAAACACATAGGCAATGCCCCGACGACGAAGGGCCTCCTGGACTTGCAACGCGCTATGAGTTGGCATACTCATGGCATCATCCGTTTCCTTGATCACCAGCTTGGAGCTTTCAAGTTCTAACTGGCGGGATGCACCTGTGGAGTGGGTGACTTCGTGTGTCCTTGATACACATCGATCAGGGCTGAGGTACTTCAGCTGATTGGCGGACTCCTGCCTGACACAATCTTCCAAGACACATCTCCCGGGCTCCATGCCGCCCTCAATCAGCACGCCCGGAAGCCGACCCTAAGGTGCTGCAGACGCCGGTCCCTTTCCGCCTCCGGCATTTTCCTGGAGGTACCTTCTGGATCAGAAACTTGCAGGCGCAAGTCAGCCAAAACCAACGTCTGCGCCTCAAAGACAAGGCGGCGTACACATGCCTTGCCAGCTGCATTGGCTCCAGGTGTGGTAGCTGCACAGAATGCATTGAAGGCTGACTCAGGGATGACCTGGCCAGGCTGACCCACAGCATAAGCCAGTTGTCCCAGGCTGGTGAACCCACCGACACGAAGCTCAGCTAGCACATCATCGGGGCATTTGATCTCGCGGGCGCGCTGGACGAAGTGGGCCTCAGACTCAATCAAGGAAGACATGGCACGGAGAACTACGCTGCACAGTCAAAGAGGAAGCCACACCTGATCACATCACATGCGCAACATGGTAGAAAACTCCGTACGAACACCACACAACTCAGTGTACCACAAATAACATGTCCGCATTCTACGACTGCGAGCCTGGTTTTTGGAACATCACATGCACAATCCCAACACTCACATGCTGAATATGTGGCCCCTGGGCCCCCCCCATTGCCCATAAAGCCCATTGGCTAGGCATTGGCACCATGTGCCACAAGGCTCATAAGGGACCATGTCCTTGCCTTGACTTCAAAGAACCGACATCTAGCCGGCAACAGCAAAACTGCATCTCACGTTTCCTCACATTAGCCCCTGGGCACATGTCGCTACCATGTAGCAATCTCTTTTCTTCGCCATAGCGATCGGAAACGAACACATCCTTCTCCCAACCACACCTCATCACAGGTTGCGTTTGCATGTGCGACACTCCGGATTCATAAGATCATCCTCAGAAGGCAAGACATACATTGCCGTGCGCGGGCGCCCACACACAAGGATGTTGTCGCCATAAGCATGGTGAAGAACTCCAGATCTGGAGTGTTTTACCCATGTACCAGTGCCTTGTACAGGGTTCCCGCTAGGAACAGTCGCCCGATCATCAGCACGCACGGGGTCAGGTGAGGTTTGCGATTCACTCGAACCCGACGACTCACTCGAGCTATCGGAGGAAGATGACTCCTCCTCACCGGAGCTTTCAACCTTGATAGCAGGTGTCAACGAGGCACTAAGGTATGCCTGAGTCGGCAACAAGCCCTTGCCCTGCATTGGCCCATCCGCGGACGGTGGCTGCGGGGGGAACGCCCACATGTGTCCCCGAGGTGCATCAGGAGAGAACTCAAGCTGTCTGATGGCGTCCATGACTGTTTCCAGCTCCCTTACGGGTCCCATGCTCAACTCCACAGAGTACACAGCCTCAGTTCCTTCAACCGCCGTGACATGTCTGCCCAAACATGAGCGGACTTCCTTCTTGGCCCCAGCCTTGCTGGCCCAAGAGATGCACGTTCTTTTCAAGCTGTGTGAGGAGACCGCCTTGTCTTTAAGCACAAGCCTTAAGAAAGTTGAGACTTCCTCGGCCGTAATGGCCCTGCGAGCCAACACGCCACTGGCTAGAGGTGGACGGAAAAGCGCAGCACCAACATGCCCTTGCAACAGCAGACCAACCTTCTCAAAGGCACACTTGCACGACTCAAACCATTCATGATCCGCAATTCCACGCAATGGAATCAAGATTGGGAGCAACTGCGCGACCCTTCTGGCTGCCCTTGCAGTTTTATGCTGCTTAACCCGGATCACCACATAGCCATCTCGACCTTCTCCATCCACGTCCACGTATGCCACCTTACGGAAGTCAGATTGTCTAGCACGTGCATACAAGCACAAAAGGCAATATCCAGCAAAGGCTCGATCCCAATCCGATGTACCGTGTCCATTCAACAGGGAATGAAGGATACGAACTTGCGCCACAGTGAGCGGGGGTGCTTGCTGGAGGTCTCCAAGGTTAGCCAACATACGCTCAGCTGCACCAACACACTTGCGGCTTATTTTGCAAGGGATGTTAGTTACATCCATCACGAAGTAAGCAAAACGCAGGGCGGACAAGAAGGAAGAGGCTTTGGACGGTGGGGCCTGCGAACCATCCAGGAACTGCATGTACCTCCAAAACATGTCATCAGTGAAAGGGTCGAGGTTTGCACCAACAATGGTATCAAACCACCTCAAGAACGTGAGAATGCTACCTGCTCTCTTGGAGGCTGTTCCTGCGGCCCTCGACCCAATACATGCTTCCAGCGCCTGTGGATCGACTTCGCACTCAGGGTGCATCTTGCGGTTCCTCCGCATAATCACGATCCACTTATCAACCGCAAGCCTCACCGCTTTGCTTTGCTGGGCATCAACGTCAACGTCGGAGAGGACTTTGAAAACAGATGACGCAAGGTCTCCAGGCACGACCGGCTCCTGTGGCTCATCGAACGAAGCGAATGGCTTGCACGGAAGCGACTGGGGGGTCCAGACTTCCGCTTCACGCATAGAAAGGGGTGGCATTTTAAGCTCCGAAGACACCGAGGACTCGCCAAAGATTGCACTAACAGCAGGCAGCTCCCAAGGCAACACAACATCAGACAGGCCCCCATCCGCCAACCGTACAAAGCTGTCGGCAAACACATCACCCACCGTACGCGCCATTTTTGCAGGAGGCTCGTTGACAGACGGTTTCTCAGACTCGGACACCTGAGAATCTTCCCCCTTGGCGTCATGGTCTGCTGACTGGCTCAACAAATCATCACGCGCACATGACCGGCATGAGGTATGCTCAGAGCTGAGTTCAGACACTTCAGGGTTGACGTCGACCATAAAGTCTTCCACCGCCGAAACAGGGGAGTTCTCATCGCCCCAATCTAGGTCATCGACTTCTGCATCCAACGGCTTTGGCAACCGCAACAACGGCCCAGAGGACTTCACACCAGCCCCAAATGGGGGCAACTCAAGGGGGACGATAGGAAGGACTGGTGGTCCATCATCTTCGCTGACATGACCGACCGAAAAATCATCCCCCTCTATATCCGGCAAACCGTCCGCAGACATGGCAGCACGAAGAGGTCGTCAACCAGGCAAAGACAGGAGCTGGCGACAGCACGACTGCACCCAATGGGCAGCAGCACTAAAGCGGCCCCAATCAGACAGCGTGAGGCAGAGAAGGAACCGGGCCCCTTCACTCCGACTAAGAAGGAGGCCACGGAAACTAGGCTCAACAATGTAGCTGAAAATATCAGGTGGCGCTTCTAAGCAGCGCTGAAGTGCAGGCACGTGGAAGTGCAAGGGTCGAATGCGAACAGGCGCAAAGACAAAGGACGGCACAGGCACCCGAAAATCGTCGGATGACGATGTGGAGGCACTTGATGCAGACAGGTCCATCCACTTCCCGATCGCGGGAAGCTTGCACAAAACTAAAGTCGTAGCACCTGGTTACGAGCCACTAGACTAGAACGCGGCCTCCAACCTCAAAAATTTTGCACTGAGCTGCAGAGCCAGTGCTGCACACACATCTTCCAGCATATGCAGTTGCAAATCGTCGTTGGCAGTACCAAGCGTGACAAGCATCAGAAACTTTTGGGCTTCAAACCAAGACCAAACGGCACACCGTTTTTCTTACAGACAATTTGGTAGCAAACGATAAAACACCATTCGCTCGCGAACAGTAAGCTTGAGTGGGAACTTTTTGCGCTGGCTTTAGATTTCTGGCCCCAGGTCTGCCGGAGGTTTACCCTCCAGGTTGAGGTTCCTGGACTCCCAGCTCAGGACCTGCGGGCCTTTACAGTCGAGCGGATGGTGGCCCCCATCCGCCCGACACCGGACGGTTCATTCCTCCAGATGTGCATTATGATGTGCTTCTGGTGTGGACTTCGCCTTCAGGAGGGGTACCTCCATCCCCGCGACCAAGGGGAGCATAATTGGGGGTACCTGGGAATGGCCAAGTACCACCGGTTGACAAGCTTGGACGTGGCCAACTGGGGCACCAGAGAGCACTACGGTTTCCCCAGCATGACCCGGCTCGTCTCGTTCTTCCGGTGGTTTGACCAAGACTCGCCCACCCTGAGCAGCAAAGTCAAGAGGTGGGTCAGCCTCCACCATGCCAGCATCCCCATGCTGGCAAGCTTGTTGCTGTGGGAATTAAAAACCATGGACATGGTGTTTGTCAAGGCTCTCATCGACATGAAAGTCCTCTATGAGTTGCCGTCGCCAGACTATGGGCTCGCGCGACCCCTCGGCAACATCATGGAGGAACCTCGCTGGGAGTTGGTCCCACTCAGGGAACCACCAGCTGAAGCAGCCTGGGAGGTTGCATCCTCCCAGCGAGGATAGCACAGAGGTATCATCCTCGCTACCGGAGCGGAACCCTGACCGCCTCCCTCTGACAGCCTGCACAAGTGCACCAAAGGCCTTGAAGGACCTTTTGTCAGGAGGTTCCTAACCTCTCATGAGGTACCAGCCTCTGGTAGCATCCCAAAGAGGATGATAAGCTGAGGTCCATCCTCGCTGCCAGAGAACACCCCTGGCCGACTTCCTCTTGCGGTTTGCACCCACTGCACCAGAAACCCTGAGGATCTTTTGCCAGGAGGTTCATTCCTCTCATGAGGTACAACCTCTGGTAGCATCCCAAAGAGGATGGTAGCTTAGGAGGAGGTGTTTTCCTCCCCCTGTACTATAGGGCCAAAAGGGCCATCAGATGTGCCGGTACAGAGGCACGGTTTTCACAACCCAAACACCAAGAAGGTGGATTGCATTCGTTCGCTCAACTCGGAAAAAAAATTGTACCTGGGTTGAACCTGGGTTGGCTCAAGGCTCTCGGCTCGAGTGAGAAGGCAAGTGGTAGGCCGCTTTCAGGTCGGGGTAGCCGCCTAGATGCCATGGAGCCCACCCTCTAAGAGGGATAGCCTGGCTATCATAACCTCAGAGGTGAGCCGAGAGGGAAGGTGCATCCTTCGACTGGAGCGAACTACCAGGGCAGGGCACTTCCGCGATGCCTAGTCCCTGGAGCAGAGTTTCAGCGAGCATGCAAAACAGGGATGCCTTCCGTAGGCCTCGTGGCCAAGGGGCACCGAGGCAGCAGAGAGGCGCAGACCCTCTGACCCGAACAGATAGGGGCAAGGGCCGGCGGGCAGGGATCAGCCCAGTATGCTCGGGGGGACCGCAAGGCACGGTTAGTAAGAGAGTGAAAGCAGGAGCTGCGGCGAACTTGAGCAACTGGTCTGTACAGCCTGTTGCCACCGCTTGCAATCCCTGGAGAGCTGGAAGTTAGGGAGCTGGAAGTTTGGGAGTCTGCAGTGGCGATTAGGGAACGTGATGTAGTGGCCAATGGGCCAAAGCACATGCCCCTTCCGGAAGCCTGCTACATGCAGAAGCCTGCGACATGTACCGGGCAACGCCAACACTGAGTATTAGCCAGTGTAAGGACATGGCTTGAGTGTGAGGTCAGTCTGGCAGCTTCTTCGTGACTCACACAGCCAGAGGTTCATCCTCTTGAGATGAGTGGTATATTGGGCCCTCCGGACCTCTGTCAATGCTGGGAATTGCCCAGTCCTACCAGGCTTAGGTTCAGGAGTTTTCTTTGTCCACCTAGGCCCTAATGCCTGAGACTCATCTGCAGTAAATCCACACCGACCCTGGGGTTAAGGATGGTGCCTTCCCCGGGATCCCAGACACTGTGGCACTTGTGAGAGGGACAGCTACCAGAGGCGAGATCCCCTTCTCTAGGTGCTACCTGAGGTTTATGTTTCTGGGTTTGGCTTCTGCTCGGCGTCGTTCCCTGCGCCAGTGCACTTGTGCCTGGGAAATCGAGGGAAAGCGTGGCCCCGCGCCTTGTCGAGGGGAGGTCGTCGACCCTGCGCCAAGGATAACGAGTTGAGGGGTGCAGTGGCCTAACCCGGTGATGTAAACCCAGTTTGTCAAGTGGTCTCATCCACCCTCGCACGGGGTAATTAGGCATGAGGTGCTTTCTGGAACCCTCCGCACAGTGACCTGGAGTGCCAGACCAGAACCAGGAGTGAGGAGGTGGCGTCCTCGGGCTGTGAATTGGCGGACTTCACTGCCCAGAACCCACATTGCTGCGTGCTGAGCAGATATGGCAGATTTCCCTCTCAGCAAAGCAGACGGACAACCCTGTTTAGAAGGGCCAGCAACCAATTTGTACAGGTAATTGGTACCTGTGGCCGTGGGGTCGCAGGGTGTTTAGTGCAGAATTTCTTGCTGTGCACCCAGAGGGCTGCCCTCTTACTGACACGAAAGGGATGTGGGTAGAGAAAAAGGGCTACCCCAGAGACTGGGGCCCCTGACCGAGTAGGGAGAAGAGGAGCGGATGGTGGAGCTCGGTGGAGCTTAGCAGCAGCAAGAGGTGCCACCCTCTAGTGAGAGGCTGAGGCAAAGACCTCGTAGGATTGAGGTCACACCCTCAGTAGTAGTGGTGCCAGTAGCAGAAGGCTTTACCTGTACAGTCGCCTCTGCTGCTCAAGATAGTGTAGTGGTACATAGCAGTACGGACTCCGGTCCCAAACACCAAGACGGTGGACTCGCAAACCAATCTCAACTCGAAAAAAATTGAACCTGGGTTGAACATAGTTTGAACCCGGGTTAACCCAAGTTGAACCCAGGTTGAACCCAGGTTGAACCTGGGTTGGCTCAAGGCTCGAGAATGGGACCAAGCCCAAAGCTCAGGAGGGGATGCCTCCGACACCAGTCCGGAGCCTGCCCCAGTGGAGGAGCAGGACCAAGAAAGAGGACCAGGAGCCCCCGACAGACCTTAACACGGGCACCAGGCCTTACAACGAGGGAGGTAACCTTATCCTCCGAGCAGCCGCGGTCGAGGCAATGGCCTAGCCAACCAGATGCCCGACCAGGCCTCGTATGAGGTCCAGGTACCTGACCATGCTTGCTCGGGGAGGGTCAAGGGTGGTGTATACCCTTGACCGGGAACCCCGCTGGGTCCTGAAGGTGGGCCCCCAAGATGCCCACCACTTCGAGTGGGAGCTGTTTGCGCTGTCCCTCGACTCCTGGCCCCAAGTCTGCCGGAGGTTCACCCTCCAGGTCGAGGTCCCTGGGCTCCCAGCCCAGGACCTGAGGGCCTACACCGTCGAGCGGATGGTGGCCCCAGTCCGCCCGACACCGGACGGGTCGTTCCTCCAGATGTGCATTATGATATGCTTCTGGTGTGGACTTCGCCTTCCGGAGGGGTACCTCCATCCCCGCGACCAAGGGGAGCATAATTGGGGGTACCTGGGAATGGCCAAATACCACCGGTTAACAAGTTTGGACGTGGCCAACTGGGGCACCAGAGAGCACTACGGCTTCCCCAGCCTGACCCGGCTCGTCTCGTTCTTCCGGTGGTTTGACCAGGACTCACCCACCCTGAGCAGCAAAGTCAAGAGGTGGGTCAGCCTCCACCATGCCAGCATCCCCATGCTGGCAAGCTTGTTGCTGTGGGAATTAAAAACCATGGACTATGGGCTCGCGCGACCCCTCGGCAACATCATGGAGGAACCTCGCTGGGAGTTGGTCCCACTCAGGGAACCACCAGCTGAAGCAGCCTAGGAGGTTGCATCCTCCCAGCGAGGATAGCACAGAGGTACCATCCTCGCTACCGGAGCGGAACCCTGACCGCCTCCCTCTGACAGCCTGCACAAGTGCACCAAAGGCCTTGAGGGACCTTTTGTCAGGAGGTTCCTAACCTCTCATGAGGTACCAGCCTCTGGTAGCATCCCGAAGGGGATGCAAGCTGAGGTTCATCCTCACTGCCAGAGAACACCCCTGGCCCCTTCTCTCACGGTTGCAACCCCTGCACCAGCAACCTGAGGAGCTTTTGCCAGGAGGTTTCTTTCCTCTCATGAGGTACAACCTCTGGTAGCATCCCAAAGAGGATGGTAGCTTAGGAGGAGGTTCTTCCTCCCCTGTACATTAGGGCCAAGAGGGCCATCAGTGGTGCCAGTACAGAGGCACGGTTTTCACAACCCAAACACCAAGACGGTGGATCGCATTTGTTCGCTCAACTCGGAAAAAAATTGGCTCAAGGCTCTGGCTCAAGTGAGAAGGCAAGTGGTAGGCAGTTTTCAGGTAGGGTAGCTGCCTAGATGCCATGGAGCCCACCCTCTAGGGATAGCCTGGCTATCATAACCTCAGAGGTGAGCCGAGAGGGAAGGTGCATCCTTCGACTGGAGCGAACTACCAGGGCAGGGCACTTCCGCGATGCCCAGTCCCTGGAGCAGAGTTTCAGCGAGCGTGCCAAACAGGGATGCCTTCCATGGGCCTCGTGGCCAAGTGGCACCGAGGCAGCAGAGAGGTGCAGACCCTCTGACCCGAACAGATAGGGGCAAGGGCCGGCGGGCAGGGATCAGCCCAGTATGCTCGGGGGGACCGCAAGGCACGGTTAGTAAGAGAGTGAAAGCCGGAGCTGCGGCGAACTTGAGCAACTGGTCTGTACAGCCTGTTGCCACCGCTTGCAATCCCTGAAGAGCTGGAGTTAGGAAGCTGGAAGTTTGGGAGTCTGCAGTGGCGATTAGGGAACGTGATGCAGTGGCCAGCCGGCCGAAAGCACATGCCCCCTTCTGGAGGCCTGCTACATTGTCTGTGGCTTGTAACGGGCTATCGCCTACACTGGCTGCTAACCAGTTCAACATTGGCTTGAAGTGTGAGATAGATCTGGCGGGCTCTTTCGTGACTCACACAGCCAGAGGTTTTATCCTCTTTTGAGTGGTATAAGGCCCTCCTGACCTTTGTCATGCTGGGGTATGCCCAGTCCTACCAAGCTTAGTGTCAGGAGCTTTAGTTTGTCCACCTTGGCCTTGCCTAGGACTCATCTACAGTAAATCCACACTGGCGGCAGTGCTTGAGAGTGGGATAGCTACCAGAGGCAAGATTCCGCCTTAGGCGCTGCCTGAGGTTTATGTTTATGGGTTTGGCTTCTGCCTGGCGTGTTTCCCCGCGCCAGTGCACTTCGTGCATGGGGGAATTGAGGGGAAAGCGTGGTCCCCGCGCCTTGTTGAGGGGAGGCGTCGACCCTGCGCCAAATATACCAAGTTGAGGGGTGCAGTGTCCCCAAGCCTGTAGACATAAGCCTTGTCCAGGTGGTCCCATCCACCCTCGCACAGGGTAGTTTTCAGGAGGTGCTTTCTGGAACCCCCACACAGTGTCCTGGAGTGCCAGACGCCAGGAGTGTGGAGGTGGCATCCTCGGGCTGTGAAGTGGCGGGCTTCACTGCCCAGGGCCCACAGGGCTGCAGGCTGAGCAGTTACGGCAGTTCTTTCCTCTCAGCTGAAGCAGGACAACCCTGTAGCTGGGCCAAACCAATTTGTACAGGTAATTGGTGCCTGTGGTCGAGGGGTCGCAGGTTCTGAGTGCAGAATGTATATGCCTTGCTGTGCACCAGGAGGGATGCCCTCCTACTGACAGGAAAGGGAGAAGGGTAGTTTGCATGCGGACCTGAGGCAATCCGCACCCACAGATAGGGGCTACCCTCTCACTCAGTATTGGTGGGGCTCGGTGGAGCTTAGCAGCAGCGAGAGGTGCCACCCTCTAGTGAGAAGCTGAGGCAATGACCTCATAGGCTTGAGGTCCCACCCTCAGTAGTGGCACTAGTAGCAGAAGGCTTTACCTGTACAGTTAGCCTCTGCTGCTCAAGATAGTGTAGTGGTACTTAGCAGTACGGACTCCGGTCCCAAACACCAAGATGGTGGACTCGCAAACCAAGCTCAACTCGGAAAAAATTGAACCTGGGTTCTGGGTTGAATCTGGGTTCAACCTGGGTTCAACTTAAGTTCAACCTGGGTTGAACCTGGCTGAACCCCAGGTCAAATTTGCAACCAAAGTTTGATCAAAGTTTGAGCATTGTTTGATCTGATTGTTTTGGACGTCGGAGCACACAACATCCTATTTTTGTTTTTAAAATACGAGCGGGGGGGTTGGGGGGGCGCAGCCCCCCCATTTACTTCTTGTAAAGTGGGAAGGGAGAAGAGAGAAGGGATTTTATTTTAAATTATAAAGAGACGAGCAGCTGGAGAAAGGGGAAGAGAAAATGTGGAGTGGGAGGGAAGGGAGAAGAGAGAAGGGAATGCATTCAATTCCACCCCCCTTCGAATCTTTTGTTTTTTGTATCTCATTATTCGAATCAGAGGAGAAGAGAGAAGGGATTTTTTTTCTAAATTCCACACCCCCTCGATTTTTTGTTTTTTGTATTTTGTTATTTGAAAAATTAGAGGAGTAGAGATAAGATTGTTCTGGTTTCTCGAAGTGGACAGAATGCGTGGGAGCAAGGGAGAAGAGAGAAGGGAATGTATATTCTAAATTCCACCCCCCTCGAATTTTTTGTTTTTTGTATTTCATGAGACTTTAAACATTACCTTCTCTTCAAGAAGAGAGAGAAGGAAATTTATTCTAAATTCCACCCCCTTCAAATCTTGTTGTATTTTTGTATTTGTTTTTTAGATTTCATTATTCGAAATTAGAGAAGTGAGGGGGGTCTTAAGGGGGAGGCTTATAGGGGGCGTAAAGGGGGCTTAAAGGGGGGCTTTAAGGGGGCTTTAAGGGGGGCTTAAGGGGGGCTTAAGAACTTTAGGGGGGGCTTAAGGGGGGCTTAAGGGGGGGCTTGAGGGGGCGCTCAATGGGGGCTAAAGGGGGGGCAAGGGCTTCCCTTTTCCCCCCCCCCCCCTCAAAGGGACCCCCTTTGCAGGGACCCCTTTGAAGGGGGGCTTAAGGGAGGCTTTTCGGGGGGCTTAAAGGGGCCCGGTTATTCTGAATTGTTCCAGGGTCGAACCTGCGTTGAACCTGATTTGAACCCGGATTGAACCCAGGTTGAATTTTTTTTTCCGAGTTGAGCGAACTAATGCGAACCACCTCCTTGGTGTTTGGGTTGTGAAAACCGTGCCTCTGTACTGGCACATCTGATGGCCCTCTTGGCCCTACGGTACAGGGGGAGGAACCCACCTCCTAAGCTACCATCCTCTTTGGGATGCTACCAGAGGTTGTACCTCATAAGAGGGATGAACCTCCTGGCAAAACGTTCCTCAGGTTTCTGGTGCACTGGGTGCAAACCGTGCGAGGAAATCGGCCAGGGGTGTGTTCTCTGGCAGCGAGGATGAACCTCAGCTTATCATCCTCTTTGGGATGCTACCAGAGGGTGATACCTCATGAGAGGATTAAACCTCCTGACAAAAAGTTCCCTCAAGGCCTTTGGTGCACCCTGTGCAGGCTGTTAGAGGGGATCGGTCAGGGGTGGTTTCTCTGGTAGCGAGGATGACCTTCACTTTATCCTCACTGGGAGGATGCAACCTCCTAGGTTGCTTCAGCTGCCGGTGCCTTCAGGGATTTTGCACAGGGGGTCTGCTGCAACTTGGGCTGTCCCTTGCACCTGCTGAAAGAGGCTGCGGATGGCATTGGTTGGCTCGGGCTTAAACTGCGCCTTGCACCTGGGATCCTTTTTAAAACTGCACGCAACTGAAAGTTTTTGCGAAACATTTTTAGTCTTCAAGGACAACTGTCCACCACAACCTTCGCAGACCCACAGTTGTCTGTCCCCTAGCAGTTTTAAAACATGTGTAACATGTACCCCTTCAACCGTCACTCTGCCTTGGTGTGTGCATTGGTGCGCTGCCAGTGCTTCCAAGGTTTTGCGGTTCTTTGTGTGCAGGAGTTTAAGTTGACACTGAGCACACCGGAGGTTGAGACCTTCCCATTCCCACGCATGCACAGGTTTGGTCCGGACCAGCTCCTGGAACCATTCCTGTTGGGTGGTGATGTGGCCTCTCCCTATGTTGGAGCCAATGCGCTTTTTGCAGGGCCTGGAGGTGGCCTCGTTGCTCTTGCGAGCCTGCTTTTCCTGCAGGAAGACCTTATACACTGGGTGCTGATTTTCCCCAATGGCAGTAAGGATCTTTTCCGCCCTGCTCGCCAGGAATTCTTGTGCTTTTTTGCTGCAATGGTCCTGGTACTGACTGGCTGGCCGGACATCAGGGTGGGCCAGCTCGGCCGCTTTTTCCCCACACAGCTTGTCCGCCAGGTCATTGACCTGCTGTCTCCACGAGTTTTCCGCACCCACCTTCCGGAGGAACTCCTCCTCTGAAACATGGGATGGAACCCATTTCATTTTGAGGCGGTTGACATCTGTGGTTTGCAGCTCCCACCAGATGTCACCGTGGGTCTTGCCCGGCTTTGGGCTGCGGACTCGTTTCGGGACACCAAGGCAGTCTAGTGTCGTGTCAATAGGGCCTTCGGTATAACGGGCCAGCTGCAAAACGGCATACAGCTCCCCCCGAAAAACCGTCTGTGGTCCAGGGACTTGGCCTACGATTGCTCCTACCCGCACGTATTCTTGGCCCTGTTTCTTGCAGGCTACTACTGCATATGCCACCTGCCGGAGTCTCGTGTCCGCCGTGTAGGGGCCACCACTAGCATCTGTGCCATACACAAGCTCCGGGTCGCTGAGGGGCTCTTTGTCAGCCCATATACCCAAAAAGATGGGATTGTCTTCCTGTGGAGGTTGTACCTCCCATTCGGGTTTGGGCGGGAGGCCCCTGGTCCACAGCGATCTCGGGCCTTGAGCCCTGCCTTCTTGGAACCATGTTGGCAACTCCCAGTTCTGGGCTTCCCACCAAGCACAATCCAAGAGCACATGCTCCCAGTCCGCTTCCTGGTGGCATCGGGGGCACAATTTGACAGCAGAGTTTTGGCTGCACACCAAGGCACCCTGCCAAACACACCTCAGGGCAGCTGCTTTCGTGGTTCGCCCTTCTTTCTTAAAACCCCCCAACAGTTTCCTCCCTACTGTCCAGTCAATTCCCCCCTTTAGCTCAGGAGCAGCGAGGCCGGTGGCGATGCGGTGGTCTACTTCTTCCTGATAGGTTTGCTGGAGGAGGTCAAGGACACGACACTCCTGCTGTGGGGTGTACATGGTGTGCCTGGTACCATCATTGTGCGACCCGGATCCTGGTACTTGTCGCCTACAGAGGACAAAGCCACCTCTAGGTTGCCCATTTTCTGTCTGCCACACTGCTCAGCCAAGGCAGTCCGGAGCTTCTGCCTTCGGGTGGGCGGCATTCCCTGGGCTTGGTGGCCCCAAGTAAGGACGGAGGCAACCCCTCCTCTGAAGAGGCGTACCTTGGCCGGCACACCCGGGACTCTTAGTTGTTTCAACTTCTTCTGCCGTTGGCCCGCTTTGTGCCTTCGGGCTCTCTGCACCTTGACCCTCCGGACCCGACCCAGGGCACAGTCCAGGCCTAAATCCTTCATGCTATCACAGATAGCCGGGTCCCCATCTTTGCGCAGCTTCTGGAGCTCCCTTCTGGCTTCTGCAGTGGTGCACAGGAAGCCTGTTTTCTTCAGGGACAAACGGAGGTCACTACCTTCCAGAAGCCGGCGAAGGGTTTTGTAACCTTCATAGACCGCAAACGCTGCCTGCTCAGGATATCGTGCTTCGAAATCCGCTCCAATGTCATCCACCCAGGTGTCTAGGGCGGTGATACTGCGGAGCTGAGTAGCTTCTTGCATTATTGGGTGGAGGTAAACCCTGGCCATCATTGTTGCGAAAGGGCACCCTGCTAGGATGCCCCTTGCAGGGAGGATCCCCTCCGAAAGGAGATCCTCTGCCACGAGATATCTTGTTCCCCGGTCCCGGTAGACTTGCATGACCAGGAGGGCTATAGCTGGCGGGAAGCCGGTCGCCACTATCCGCTCCTCCAATTTGGTCCAATTAACACTGTCATAGAAAGTCTGCAGGTCCAACAGGACCGCACAGGCATGTTTGTTAGCTGCGCGGCTAACCTCCCCTCTCAGGAGTCTCTGCATGCCTGTTTCTAGACAAGTGTTACCCGGGGAGGCTTTATCCCATGGGAACTTCTCGGCAGTTTCTCGCATCCATTTCTTGACGACCTGTGCTCTGCAGAAGCACCAAAGCCGATAGGTGATGGATGTGAGGGTTATGGGCCTTTCTATGTCAGCATTTTTGGGCAGGAGTGCCACATGGTGCGCCTGCCAGTGCTGCGGCGCCACTCCTGTGGTTTCAGCCAAGTTCAGGACTTGGGTGAGCTGTTCATAGGCCGGTCCAGGGAGGTTTTTGAGGGCAGCATAGGTGAGCCCATCAAGACCTCCTGCCTTGTCGGTGACATTCTTGAGGATGGCCTCGAGCACCTTTGTTGTGATTTTAACAGCGGGGAGGATTTTGCTGCATCCAGCAGGGTCTGGACGATCGGGGGGGAACATTCTACCTCTCCCCAAATTGCGACCCACTGCTTCCTCCTGGCCCCTGGGCGCTCTTCGCCTGGGAGGTTTTGGAAGGGCCGATCCAGGACTTTTTTACTCTTTTTGAGAGAACTGTAGAGAGGTCTCATCCCTTTCACTAAACCCGCTTGGAGCCAGTACTGGGCCTGTTGCTCCTTGGCTCTCTGCATCTGGAGGGCCGCCTCCTTTTGCCTGGCAACAACACTCAAAGACCGCCACTGTGGTGCTGTTGCTGAGCATTGCTGGTACAATGCTGTGAGGAAGGCAGTACCTTCAGCAATGTCTTGACAGGCTTGGAGGGTGCCTAGGTCCGGTAGGTGCTGTTGGGAGGCGGGCACTTCTTCCAGGATTCTGGCTATGCGCGCCCACCAGCCCACTTCAGAGCTTTTGGGGGCAGTGGAAGGGCGCTGAAAGAATAAGGGTCCCCACTGGGCCTGCACACACCAACCTCTGCCAGTCCTCGGTGCATCGTGGCAGTGCTCCAGGCTGGCCGCCCAGGTCGCCAGCTGCCAGGTGCTCTGGTCCTCTTGGGCACAGGTCCTGTCCATTATGGCGAAGTGGGAGGGTTGGACCTCTGCTGTGAGTTTCGGGAACTGGGGAAGTTTCCAGGATTTCCATTCGCTGGCACCGTCCTTGACTTTGAGGTGCAAGGCTGCATGTGGTTTCCACGGGACTGTCCAAGTGGCAGACAGATCCACCAGGGCTTCCAGGCTCCTACTCACCACCCCAAAGTCCAGCTCCGCCCCATGGTTGCATGTAGCTTCTCCCGTGGCTACCATCCGCCCCCGCATCACCTGGATCAGCGCTGTGTCCTGAACTTCAGTCGGGTCCAGGTTCCAATCCCCCAAGATGATCCAGGGCTCCGGGAGGGTTCTTACGAAAGCTACCAGAGAGGATAGCACCTCTGCATTCGTGGGACCATTCAGGCCTTCCGTGTCCCTCAGGTAGAGGGACACAATCGTGTAGTCCCACCGTCTTTGTCTCAGGCCCACGGCTGTGTAGCCCGCCCCTTCGCATTGGTAGGTGGCTTTTTGCCACTCCGCTATTTTTGGGAAAGGCACAGGCAGTGCCCCCCAATCTTGCGCCCTTGTCCGACAGGGAGGCCGCTCAGCATAGAGATCCCATCCTAGGGATTGCAGTGTGGCTCGCCTTCCATGCAGCAGTTCCGGTGTGAGGTGGGTTTCCTGCAGACACACCACCTTGGCTTTGGAGGAGGTTACCCACTCCAACGCCCCGTTGTTGAAACTGGTGACATTGGCGCTCATGATGCTCAGATACTGGTCAGGCGAGGCGGAAGGTTTAACCTTCTCATGGCTGGGCTCTTCTGAGTCGGTGCCCTCGCCATGTGCAAGGTCTTCCTCTCGTTCCTGCCGACCCAGCACCTGTTCCGGTGTCAAGGGCTCCTCACTTTTTGGGAGCTCAGAGGTTATCACCTCCTTTGCCTGCTGGATGGCTTTCCCGGTGACATCCTCTCCTTGCTCCAGGGCATGCAGGACCATCCTACACCAACCCCAGGCCAGGGAGTCTTCCGCCATCACCTTCTGTTGGGTTCGATGAAGCTTAGAAGGGTGGCTTCCTTCGCCTGGAAGGGGCTCGCTTGGTCTTCCAGGAGGCTGACCACCTCCTGCCATGTCATTTGCAAACCCAAGTCTTCTGGGCTGCAGAGGGAAGGTATCACCTTCTGGGCTTCATCATTCCATTGTGGCGGGGGGGGGTCTTGGGTAACCAGAGGGTTCCCATCAGGGTTCACCTCCCTCAGTGGCTGCATTTGTTCGCCGTCTGCTACCGCCTCTTCATCTGTAAGGTCCAGCTTGAAAAACTTTGGCCCTGTGATCGGAACGCTTTCTGGCGACTCCTTTCCAGGCCGACAAAAGTGGCTGGGCTTCTGCCAGCCTTGCTCACAACCACTGCTTTCTGCAGTAAGTTGTTTCCCCAAGGCCTCCCTCAATCTTTTCCCATGTAGATTGATGTGAGCACCTCGCTTGTAATAGTCAGCACATGCAACTAGGAACTGCTGGGCAGTTCGCAGCATGTGTTCCAGCCCTGAGCTGGGGTCGCACATTGGCTCTGTGGGGCCCTTGCTTTGGGGCTCCAGGCCCCGCACGCCGAGTCCCTAGGCGCTCCTCAAGGCCCGGAGGGGTGGGGCCCTCCTGTGTGCGACGCCTCTTTGCTTCTCGCTCCGCCTTAATTTCATGGAGTTTCTTCTCTTGCTCCTCGTTGAGGCTTACCCCCAGTTCATTAAGGATGCTGTCGACCTCCATGTCCGCAGCGGATTCGCAGAAGACTTTCTCTTTGAGCAGGCCTGAGCTTGCTTCTACTGCCTTCTGTGCCCTCTCAGCTTGCTCATTCAGCACGATCATTTCTTGTAGAAGCTGCCTTAATGACTCCTTCGCCATGTCGATGCGCTTCTGCAGGCCAATCTTTTGATCGGCAATATGCTTGAGCTTGCCAGCTGCGCTTTGCCAGCTCTGGCTGGCCTGGCTTGCAGCTTGGGAGGGCGTCACCTCCTGGCTGGCCTTGAGGCCTTTCAGGTAGGCTTTGACCTCCTCCGGCAGGGCAGCTTCATGCTTCTGGCACAGGTCTGTGAGGTCGTCCACCTCTTCCTTGACCTGTGCCTTGGGTGGTTTGTACCCTGCCTCCTGGAGGTTACCTCTTCAGGCACATTGTCCCACGCCACTCCAAGGGCTTGCAGGACCTTGTTCGGCAGTGGTGCTTTCGGAGTCTTGGGCTTCTTTGGCGGCTGCCAGTGAGCGGCCTCAGCAACCGTAGGCCATTGTGGCTTCCACTGGTTCCAGTTCTGTCTCGCCTTGCGAATGCTGTTTGCCCAGGGTGTTCTGCATTTCTTGCAGAGCATGTGCGGCTGGGCCTTGTCCGCCCAAATCCATCCTGTGCAGCTTTGACCACTGCAACAGATGTACTCGTGGGGGGCCATGGCTAAGAGGAAGGCACCTCTGGGCAAACTGTCCTAGGCTGGCTACCAGGCTAGGAAGGCTGAGACCTCCGAAACTTCCCTCAGGCTACTCCTTGGGCCGAAAACTTGAGCCGAACAGGGATTGCAAGCGGTGGCAACAGGCTGTACAGACCAGTTGCTCAAGTTCGCCGCAGCTCCGGCTTTCACTCTCTTACTAACCGTGCCTTGCGGTCCCCCCGAGCATACTGGGCTGATCCCTGCCCGCCGGCCTATCTGTTCGGGTCAGAGGGTCTGCACCTCTCTGCTGCCTCGGTGCCACTTGGCCACGAGGCCCATGGAAGGCATCCCTGTTTGGCACGCTCGCTGAAACTCTGCTCCAGGGACTGGGCATCGCGGAAGTGCCCTGCCCTGGTAGTTCGCTCCAGTCGAAGGATGCACCTTCCCTCTCGGCTCACCTCTGAGGTTATGATAGCCAGGCTATCCCTCTTAGAGGGTGGGCTCCATGGCATCTTGGCAGCTACCCTACCTGAAAACTGCCTACCACTTGCCTTCTCACTTGAGCCAGAGCCTTGAGCCAACCCAGGTTCAACCTGGGTTCAACCCGGGTTCAGAACCCGGGTCAGAATCCAGGTTCTGAATTTTTTTCCGAGTTGAGCTTGGTTTGCGAGTCCACCATCTTGGTGTTTGGGACCGGAGTCCGTACTGCTAAGTACCACTACACTATCTTGAGCAGCAGAGGCTAACTGTACAGGTAAAGCCTTCTGCTACTAGTGCCACTACTGAGGGTGGGACCTCAAGCCTATGAGGTCATTGCCTCAGCCTCTCACTAGAGGGTGGCACCTCTCGCTGCTGCTCCCTCCTCTTCCCAGTACTGAGTGAGAGGGTAGCCCCTATCTGTGGGTGCGGATTGCCTCAGGTCCGCATGCAAACTACCCTTCTCCCTTTCCTGTCAGTAGGAGGGCATCCCTCCTGGTGCACAGCAAGGCATATACATTCTGCACTCAGAACCTGCGGCCTGCTTCAGCTGAGAGGAAAGAACTGCGGTAACTGCTCAGCCTGCAGCCCTGTGGGCCCTGGGCAGTGAAGCCCGCCACTTCACAGCCCGAGGATGCCACCTCCACACTCCTGGCGTCTGGCACTCCAGGACACTGTGTGGGGGGTTCCAGAAAGCACCTCCTGAAAACTACCCTGTGCGAGGGTGGATGGGACCACCTGGACAAGGCTTATGTCTACAGGCTTGGGGACACTGCGCCCCTCAACTTGGTATATTTGGCGCAGGGTCGACGCCTCCCCTCAACAAGGCGCGGGGACCACGCTTTCCCCTCAATTCCCCCATGCACGAAGTGCACTGGCGCGGGGAAACACGCCAGGCAGAAGCCAAACCCATAAACATAAACCTCAGGCAGCGCCTAAGGCGGAATCTTGCCTCTGGTAGCTATCCCACTTTCAAGCACTGCCGCCAGTGTGGATTTACCGTAGATGAGTCCTAGGCAAGGCCAAGGTGGACAAACTAAAGCTCCTGACACTAAGCTTGGTAGGACTGGGCATACCCCAGCATGACAAAGGTCAGGAGGGCCTTATACCACTCATCTCAAAGAGGATAAAACCTCTGGCTGTGTGAGTCACGAAAGAGCCCGCCAGATCTATCTCACACTTCAAGCCAATGTTGAACTGGTTAGCAGCCAGTGTAGGCGATAGCCCGTTACAAGCCACAGACAATGTTGGCCACTGCATCACGTTCCCTAATCGCCACTGCAGACTCCCAAACTTCCAGCTTCCTAACTCCAGCTCTCCAGGGATTGCAAGCGGTGGCAACAGGCTGTACAGACCAGTTGCTCAAGTTCGCCGCAGCTCCGGCTTTCACTCTCTTACTAACCGTGCCTTGCGGTCCCCCCGAGCATACTGGGCTGATCCCTGCCCGCCGGCCCTTGCCCCTATCTGTTCGGGTCAGAGGGTCTGCACCTCTCTGCTGCCTCGGTGCCACTTGGCCACGAGGCCCATGGAAGGCATCCCTGTTTGGCACGCTCGCTGAAACTCTGCTCCAGGGACTGGGCATCGCGGAAGTGCCCTGCCCTGGTAGTTCGCTCCAGTCGAAGGATGCACCTTCCCTCTCGGCTCACCTCTGAGGTTATGATAGCCAGGCTATCCCTCTTAGAGGGTGGGCTCCATGGCATCTAGGCAGCTACCCTACCTGAAAACTGCCTACCACTTGCCTTCTCACTTGAGCCAGAGCCTTGAGCCGGATCCAGGTTCTGAACCCGGGTTCAACCTGGGTTCAACCTGGGTTCGAGGATAGCACAGAGGTACCATCCTCGCTACCGGAGCGGAACCCTGACCGCCTCCCTCTGACAGCCTGCACAAGTGCACCAAAGGCCTTGAGGGACCTTTTGTCAGGAGGTTCCTAACCTCTCATGAGGTACCAGCCTCTGGTAGCATCCCGAAGGGGATGCAAGCTGAGGTTCATCCTCACTGCCAGAGAACACCCCTGGCCCCTTCTCTCACGGTTGCAACCCCTGCACCAGCAACCTGAGGAGCTTTTGCCAGGAGGTTTCTTTCCTCTCATGAGGTACAACCTCTGGTAGCATCCCAAAGAGGATGGTAGCTTAGGAGGAGGTTCTTCCTCCCCTGTACATTAGGGCCAAGAGGGCCATCAGTGGTGCCAGTACAGAGGCACGGTTTTCACAACCCAAACACCAAGACGGTGGATCGCATTTGTTCGCTCAACTCGGAAAAAAAATTCAACCTGGGTTCAACCTGGGTTCGCCATTTTGGCTCAAGCTCACACAGCCAGAGGTTTTATCCTCTTTGAGATGAGTGGTATAAGGCCCTCCTGACCTTTGTCATGCTGGGGTATGCCCAGTCCTACCAAGCTTAGTGTCAGGAGCTTTAGTTTGTCCACCTTGGCCTTGCCTAGGACTCATCTACAGTAAATCCACACTGGCGGCAGTGCTTGAGAGTGGGATAGCTACCAGAGGCAAGATTCCGCCTTAGGCGCTGCCTGAGGTTTATGTTTATGGTTTGGCTTCTGCCTGGCGTGTTTCCCCGCGCCAGTGCACTTCGTGCATGGGGGAATTGAGGGGAAAGCGTGGTCCCCGCGCCTTGTTGAGGGGAGGCGTCGACCCTGCGCCAAATATACCAAGTTGAGGGGTGCAGTGTCCCCAAGCCTGTAGACATAAGCCTTGTCCAGGTGGTCCCATCCACCCTCGCACAGGGTAGTTTTCAGGAGGTGCTTTCTGGAACCCCCACACAGTGTCCTGGAGTGCCAGACGCCAGGAGTGTGGAGGTGGCATCCTCGGGCTGTGAAGTGGCGGGCTTCACTGCCCAGGGCCCACAGGGCTGCAGGCTGAGCAGTTACGGCAGTTCTTTCCTCTCAGCTGAAGCAGGACAACCCTGTAGCTGGGCCAAACCAATTTGTACAGGTAATTGGTGCCTGTGGTCGAGGGGTCGCAGGTTCTGAGTGCAGAATGTATATGCCTTGCTGTGCACCAGGAGGGATGCCCTCCTACTGACAGGAAAGGGAGAAGGGTAGTTTGCATGCGGACCTGAGGCAATCCGCACCCACAGATAGGGGCTACCCTCTCACTCAGTATTGGTGGGGCTCGGTGGAGCTTAGCAGCAGCGAGAGGTGCCACCCTCTAGTGAGAAGCTGAGGCAATGACCTCATAGGCTTGAGGTCCCACCCTCAGTAGTGGCACTAGTAGCAGAAGGCTTTACCTGTACAGTTAGCCTCTGCTGCTCAAGATAGTGTAGTGGTACTTAGCAGTACGGACTCCGGTCCCAAACACCAAGATGGTGGACTCGCAAACCAAGCTCAACTCGGAAAAAATTGAACCTGGGTTCTGGGTTGAATCTGGGTTCAACCTGGGTTCAACTTAAGTTCAACCTGGGTTGAACCTGGCTGAACCCCAGGTCAAATTTGCAACCAAAGTTTGATCAAAGTTTGAGCATTGTTTGATCTGATTGTTTTGGACGTCGGAGCACACAACATCCTATTTTTGTTTTTAAAATACGAGCGGGGGGGTTGGGGGGGCGCAGCCCCCCCATTTACTTCTTGTAAAGTGGGAAGGGAGAAGAGAGAAGGGATTTTATTTTAAATTATAAAGAGACGAGCAGCTGGAGAAAGGGGAAGAGAAAATGTGGAGTGGGAGGGAAGGGAGAAGAGAGAAGGGAATGCATTCAATTCCACCCCCCTTCGAATCTTTTGTTTTTTGTATCTCATTATTCGAATCAGAGGAGAAGAGAGAAGGGATTTTTTTTCTAAATTCCACACCCCCTCGATTTTTTGTTTTTTGTATTTTGTTATTTGAAAAATTAGAGGAGTAGAGATAAGATTGTTCTGGTTTCTCGAAGTGGACAGAATGCGTGGGAGCAAGGGAGAAGAGAGAAGGGAATGTATATTCTAAATTCCACCCCCCTCGAATTTTTTGTTTTTTGTATTTCATGAGACTTTAAACATTACCTTCTCTTCAAGAAGAGAGAGAAGGAAATTTATTCTAAATTCCACCCCCTTCAAATCTTGTTGTATTTTTGTATTTGTTTTTTAGATTTCATTATTCGAAATTAGAGAAGTGAGGGGGGTCTTAAGGGGGAGGCTTATAGGGGGCGTTTACCCGGGGAGGCTTTATCCCATGGGAACTTCTCGGCAGTTTCTCGCATCCATTTCTTGACGACCTGTGCTCTGCAGAAGCACCAAAGCCGATAGGTGATGGATGTGAGGGTTATGGGCCTTTCTACGTCAGCATTTTTGGGCAGGAGTGCCACATGGTGCGCCTGCCAGTGCTGCGGCGCCACTCCTGTGGTTTCAGCCAAGTTCAGGACTTGGGTGAGCTGTTCATAGGCCGGTCCAGGGAGGTTTTTGAGGGCAGCATAGGTGAGCCCATCAAGACCTCCTGCCTTGTCGGTGACATTCTTGAGGATGGCCTCGAGCACCTTTGTTGTGATTTTAACAGCGGGGAGGATTTTGCTGCATCCAGCAGGGTCTGGACGATCGGGGGGGAACATTCTACCTCTCCCCAAATTGCGACCCACTGCTTCCTCCTGGCCCCTGGGCGCTCTTCGCCTGGGAGGTTTTGGAAGGGCCGATCCAGGACTTTTTTACTCTTTTTGAGAGAACTGTAGCGAGGTCTCATCCCTTTCACTAAACCCGCTTGGAGCCAGTCCTTGTACTGGGCCTGTTGCTCCTTGGCTCTCTGCATCTGGAGGGCCGCCTCCTTTTGCCTGGCAACAACACTCAAAGACCGCCACTGTGGTGCTGTTGCTGAGCATTGCTGGTACAATGCTGTGAGGAAGGCAGTACCTTCAGCAATGTCTTGACAGGCTTGGAGGGTGCCTAGGTCCGGTAGGTGCTGTTGGGAGGCGGGCACTTCTTCCAGGATTCTGGCTATGCGCGCCCACCAGCCCACTTCAGAGCTTTTGGGGGCAGTGGAAGGGCGCTGAAAGAATAAGGGTCCCCACTGGGCCTGCACACACCAACCTCTGCCAGTCCTCGGTGCATCGTGGCAGTGCTCCAGGCTGGCCGCCCAGGTCGCCAGCTGCCAGGTGCTCTGGTCCTCTTGGGCACAGGTCCTGTCCATTATGGCGAAGTGGGAGGGTTGGACCTCTGCTGTGAGTTTCGGGAACTGGGGAAGTTTCCAGGATTTCCATTCGCTGGCACCGTCCTTGACTTTGAGGTGCAAGGCTGCATGTGGTTTCCACGGGACTGTCCAAGTGGCAGACAGATCCACCAGGGCTTCCAGGCTCCTACTCACCACCCCAAAGTCCAGCTCCGCCCCATGGTTGCATGTAGCTTCTCCCGTGGCTACCATCCGCCCCCGCATCACCTGGATCAGCGCTGTGTCCTGAACTTCAGTCGGGTCCAGGTTCCAATCCCCCAAGATGATCCAGGGCTCCGGGAGGGTTCTTACGAAAGCTACCAGAGAGGATAGCACCTCTGCATTCGTGGGACCATTCAGGCCTTCCGTGTCCCTCAGGTAGAGGGACACAATCGTGTAGTCCCACCGTCTTTGTCTCAGGCCCACGGCTGTGTAGCCCGCCCCTTCGCATTGGTAGGTGGCTTTTTGCCACTCCGCTATTTTTGGGAAAGGCACAGGCAGTGCCCCCCAATCTTGCGCCCTTGTCCGACAGGGAGGCCGCTCAGCATAGAGATCCCATCCTAGGGATTGCAGTGTGGCTCGCCTTCCATGCAGCAGTTCCGGTGTGAGGTGGGTTTCCTGCAGACACACCACCTTGGCTTTGGAGGAGGTTACCCACTCCAACGCCCCGTTGTTGAAACTGGTGACATTGGCGCTCATGATGCTCAGATACTGGTCAGGCGAGGCGGAAGGTTTAACCTTCTCATGGCTGGGCTCTTCTGAGTCGGTGCCCTCGCCATGTGCAAGGTCTTCCTCTCGTTCCTGCCGACCCAGCACCTGTTCCGGTGTCAAGGGCTCCTCACTTTTTGGGAGCTCAGAGGTTATCACCTCCTTTGCCTGCTGGATGGCTTTCCCGGTGACATCCTCTCCTTGCTCCAGGGCATGCAGGACCATCCTACACCAACCCCAGGCCAGGGAGTCTTCCGCCATCACCTCCTCTTGGGCTTCGATGAAGCTTAGAAGGGTGGCTTCCTTCGCCTGGAAGGGGCTCGCTTGGTCTTCCAGGAGGCTGACCACCTCCTGCCATGTCATTTGCAAACCCAAGTCTTCTGGGCTGCAGAGGGAAGGTATCACCTTCTGGGCTTCATCATTCCATTGTGGCGGGGGGGGGTCTTGGGTAACCAGAGGGTTCCCATCAGGGTTCACCTCCCTCAGTGGCTGCATTTGTTCGCCGTCTGCTACCGCCTCTTCATCTGTAAGGTCCAGCTTGAAAAACTTTGGCCCTGTGATCGGAACGCTTTCTGGCGACTCCTTTCCAGGCCGACAAAAGTGGCTGGGCTTCTGCCAGCCTTGCTCACAACCACTGCTTTCTGCAGTAAGTTGTTTCCCCAAGGCCTCCCTCAATCTTTTCCCATGTAGATTGATGTGAGCACCTCGCTTGTAATAGTCAGCACATGCAACTAGGAACTGCTGGGCAGTTCGCAGCATGTGTTCCAGCCCTGAGCTGGGGTCGCACATTGGCTCTGTGGGGCCCTTGCTTTGGGGCTCCAGGCCCCACACGCCGAGTCCCTAGGCGCTCCTCAAGGCCCGGAGGGGTGGGGCCCTCCTGTGTGCGACGCCTCTTTGCTTCTCGCTCCGCCTTAATTTCATGGAGTTTCTTCTCTTGCTCCTCGTTGAGGCTTACCCCCAGTTCATTAAGGATGCTGTCGACCTCCATGTCCGCAGCGGATTCGCAGAAGACTTTCTCTTTGAGCAGGCCTGAGCTTGCTTCTACTGCCTTCTGTGCCCTCTCAGCTTGCTCATTCAGCACGATCATTTCTTGTAGAAGCTGCCTTAATGACTCCTTCGCCATGTCGATGCGCTTCTGCAGGCCAATCTTTTGATCGGCAATATGCTTGAGCTTGCCAGCTGCGCTTTGCCAGCTCTGGCTGGCCTGGCTTGCAGCTTGGGAGGGCGTCACCTCCTGGCTGGCCTTGAGGCCTTTCAGGTAGGCTTTGACCTCCTCCGGCAGGGCAGCTTCATGCTTCTGGCACAGGTCTGTGAGGTCGTCCACCTCTTCCTTGACCTGTGCCTTGGGTGGTTTGTACCCTGCCTCCTGGAGGTTACCTCTTCAGGCACATTGTCCCACGCCACTCCAAGGGCTTGCAGGACCTTGTTCGGCAGTGGTGCTTTCGGAGTCTTGGGCTTCTTTGGCGGCTGCCAGTGAGCGGCCTCAGCAACCGTAGGCCATTGTGGCTTCCACTGGTTCCAGTTCTGTCTCGCCTTGCGAATGCTGTTTGCCCAGGGTGTTCTGCATTTCTTGCAGAGCATGTGCGGCTGGGCCTTGTCCGCCCAAATCCATCCTGTGCAGCTTTGACCACTGCAACAGATGTACTCGTGGGGGGCCATGGCTAAGAGGAAGGCACCTCTGGGCAAACTGTCCTAGGCTGGCTACCAGGCTAGGAAGGCTGAGACCTCCGAAACTTCCCTCAGGCTACTCCTTGGGCCGAAAACTTGAGCCGAAATGGCTTGAGCCAAAATGGCGAACCCAGGTTGAACCCAGGTTGAATTTTTTTTCCGAGTTGAGCGAACAAATGCGATCCACCGTCTTGGTGTTTGGGTTGTGAAAACCGTGCCTCTGTACTGGCACCACTGATGGCCCTCTTGGCCCTAATGTACAGGGGAGGAAGAACCTCCTCCTAAGCTACCATCCTCTTTCAAATGCTACCAGAGGTTGTACCTCATGAGAGGAAAGAAACCTCCTGGCAAAAGCTCCTCAGGTTGCTGGTGCAGGGGTTGCAACCGTGAGAGAAGGGGCCAGGGGTGTTCTCTGGCAGTGAGGATGAACCTCAGCTTGCATCCCCTTCGGGATGCTACCAGAGGCTGGTACCTCATGAGAGGTTAGGAACCTCCTGACAAAAGGTCCCTCAAGGCCTTTGGTGCACTTGTGCAGGCTGTCAGAGGGAGGCGGTCAGGGTTCCGCTCCGGTAGCGAGGATGGTACCTCTGTGCTATCCTCGAACCCAGGTTGAACCCAGGTTGAACCCGGGTTCAGAACCTGGATCCGGCTCAAGGCTCTGGCTCAAGTGAGAAGGCAAGTGGTAGGCAGTTTTCAGGTAGGGTAGCTGCCTAGATGCCATGGAGCCCACCCTCTAAGAGGGATAGCCTGGCTATCATAACCTCAGAGGCATCCTTCGACTGGAGCGAACTACCAGGGCAGGGCACTTCCGCGATGCCCAGTCCCTGGAGCAGAGTTTCAGCGAGCGTGCCAAACAGGGATGCCTTCCATGGGCCTCGTGGCCAAGTGGCACCGAGGCAGCAGAGAGGTGCAGACCCTCTGACCCGAACAGATAGGGGCAAGGGCCGGCGGGCAGGGATCAGCCCAGTATGCTCGGGGGGACCGCAAGGCACGGTTAGTAAGAGAGTGAAAGCCGGAGCTGCGGCGAACTTGAGCAACTGGTCTGTACAGCCTGTTGCCACCGCTTGCAATCCCTGGAGAGCTGGAGTTAGGAAGCTGGAAGTTTGGGAGTCTGCAGTGGCGATTAGGGAACGTGATGCAGTGGCCAACATTGTCTGTGGCTTGTAACGGGCTATCGCCTACACTGGCTGCTAACCAGTTCAACATTGGCTTGAAGTGTGAGATAGATCTGGCGGGCTCTTTCGTGACTCACACAGCCAGAGGTTTTATCCTCTTTGAGATGAGTGGTATAAGGCCCTCCTGACCTTTGTCATGCTGGGGTATGCCCAGTCCTACCAAGCTTAGTGTCAGGAGCTTTAGTTTGTCCACCTTGGCCTTGCCTAGGACTCATCTACGGTAAATCCACACTGGCGGCAGTGCTTGAGAGTGGGATAGCTACCAGAGGCAAGATTCCGCCTTAGGCGCTGCCTGAGGTTTATGTTTATGGGTTTGGCTTCTGCCTGGCGTGTTTCCCCGCGCCAGTGCACTTCGTGCATGGGGGAATTGAGGGGAAAGCGTGGTCCCCGCGCCTTGTTGAGGGGAGGCGTCGACCCTGCGCCAAATATTCCAAGTTGAGGGGCGCAGTGTCCCCAAGCCTGTAGACATAAGCCTTGTCCAGGTGGTCCCATCCACCCTCGCACAGGGTAGTTTTCAGGAGGTGCTTTCTGGAACCCCCCACACAGTGTCCTGGAGTGCCAGACGCCAGGAGTGTGGAGGTGGCATCCTCGGGCTGTGAAGTGGCGGGCTTCACTGCCCAGGGCCCACAGGGCTGCAGGCTGAGCAGTTACCGCAGTTCTTTCCTCTCAGCTGAAGCAGGCCGCAGGTTCTGAGTGCAGAATGTATATGCCTTGCTGTGCACCAGGAGGGATGCCCTCCTACTGACAGGAAAGGGAGAAGGGTAGTTTGCATGCGGACCTGAGGCAATCCGCACCCACAGATAGGGGCTACCCTCTCACTCAGTACTGGGAAGAGGAGGGAGCAGCAGCGAGAGGTGCCACCCTCTAGTGAGAGGCTGAGGCAATGACCTCATAGGCTTGAGGTCCCACCCTCAGTAGTGGCACTAGTAGCAGAAGGCTTTACCTGTACAGTTAGCCTCTGCTGCTCAAGATAGTGTAGTGGTACTTAGCAGTACGGACTCCGGTCCCAAACACCAAGATGGTGGACTCGCAAACCAAGCTCAACTCGGAAAAAAATTCAGAACCTGGATTCTGACCCGGGTTCTGAACACGGGTTGAACCCAGGTTGAACCTGGGTTGGCTCAAGGCTCTGGCTCAAGTGAGAAGGCAAGTGGTAGGCAGTTTTCAGGTAGGGTAGCTGCCTAGATGCCATGGAGCCCACCCTCTAAGAGGGATAGCCTGGCTATCATAACCTCAGAGGTGAGCCGAGAGGGAAGGTGCATCCTTCGACTGGAGCGAACTACCAGGGCAGGGCACTTCCGCGATGCCCAGTCCCTGGAGCAGAGTTTCAGCGAGCGTGCCAAACAGGGATGCCTTCCATGGGCCTCGTGGCCAAGTGGCACCGAGGCAGCAGAGAGGTGCAGACCCTCTGACCCGAACAGATAGGGGCAAGGGCCGGCGGGCAGGGATCAGCCCAGTATGCTCGGGGGGACCGCAAGGCACGGTTAGTAAGAGAGTGAAAGCCGGAGCTGCGGCGAACTTGAGCAACTGGTCTGTACAGCCTGTTGCCACCGCTTGCAATCCCTGGAGAGCTGGAGTTAGGAAGCTGGAAGTTTGGGAGTCTGCAGTGGCGATTAGGGAACGTGATGCAGTGGCCAGCCGGCCGAAAGCACATGCCCCCTTCTGGAAGCCTGCTACATTGTCTGTGGCTTGTAACGGGCTATCGCCTACACTGGCTGCTAACCAGTTCAACATTGGCTTGAAGTGTGAGATAGATCTGGCGGGCTCTTTCGTGACTCACACAGCCAGAGGTTTTATCCTCTTTGAGTGGTATAAGGCCCTCCTGACCTTTGTCATGCTGGGGTATGCCCAGTCCTACCAAGCTTAGTGTCAGGAGCTTTAGTTTGTCCACCTTGGCCTTGCCTAGGACTCATCTACAGTAAATCCACACTGGCGGCAGTGCTTGAGAGTGGGATAGCTACCAGAGGCAAGATTCCGCCTTAGGCGCTGCCTGAGGTTTATGTTTATGGGTTTGGCTTCTGCCTGGCGTGTTTCCCCGCGCCAGTGCACTTCGTGCATGGGGGAATTGAGGGGAAAGCGTGGTCCCCGCGCCTTGTTGAGGGGAGGCGTCGACCCTGCGCCAAATATACCAAGTTGTGAGGGGTGCAGTGTCCCCAAGCCTGTAGACATAAGCCTTGTCCAGGTGATCCCATCCACCCTCGCACAGGGTAGTTTTCAGGAGGTGCTTTCTGGAACCCCCCACACAGTGTCCTGGAGTGCCAGACGCCAGGAGTGTGGAGGTGGCATCCTCGGGCTGTGAAGTGGCGGGCTTCACTGCCCAGGGCCCACAGGGCTGCAGGCTGAGCAGTTACGGCAGTTCTTTCCTCTCAGCTGAAGCAGGCGGACAACCCTGTAGCTGGGCCAAACCAATTTGTACAGGTAATTGGTGCCTGTGGCCGAGGGGTCGCAGGTTCTGAGTGCAGAATGTATATGCCTTGCTGTGCACCAGGAGGGATGCCTCCCTACTGACAGGAAAGGGAGAAGGGTAGTTTGCATGCGGACCTGAGGCAATCCGCACCCACAGATAGGGGCTACCCTCTCACTCAGTACTGGGAAGAGGAGGGATTGGTGGGGCTCGGTGGAGCTTAGCAGCAGCGAGAGGCGCCACCCTCTAGTGAAAGGCTGAGGCAATGACCTCATAGGCTTGAGGTCCCACCCTCAGTAGTGGCACTAGTAGCAGAAGGCTTTACCTGTACAGTTAGCCTCTGCTGCCCAAGATAGTGTAGTGGTACTTAGCAGTACGGACTCCGGTCCCAAACACCAAGATGGTGGACTCGCAAACCAAGCTCAACTCGGAAAAAAAATTGAACCTGGGTTGAACCCAGGTTGACCCTGGGTTGAACCCAGGTTGAACCCAGGTTGAACCCAGGTTGGTGGCTCAAGGCCGTAGCCATTTTGGCTCAAGTTTTCGGCCCAAGGAGTAGCCTGAGGGAAATTTCGGAGGTCTCAGCCTTCCTAGCCTGGTAGCCAGCCTAGGACAGTTTGCCCAGAGGTGCCTTCCTCTTAGCCATGGCCCCCCGCGAGTACATCTGTTGCAGTGGCCAAAGCTGCACAGGATGGATTTGGGCGGACAAGGCTCAGCCGCACATGCTCTGCAAGAAATGCAGAACACCCTGGGCAAACAGCATTCGCAAGGCGAGACAGAACTGGAACCAGTGGAAGCCACAATGGCCTACGGTCGCTGAGGCGGAGGACTCCTGGGCTGGGGGATGGTCCTGCATGCCCTAGAGCAAGGAGAGGATGTCACCGGGAAAGCCATCCAACAGGCAAAGGAGGTGATAACCCCTGAGCTCCCAAAAAGTGAGGAGCCCCTGACACCTGAACAGGTGCTGGGTCAGCAGGAACGAGAGGAAGACCTTGCGCATGGCGAGGGCACCGACTCAGAAGAGCCCAGCCATGAGAAGGTTAAACCTTCCGCCTCGCCTGACCAGTATCTAAGCATCATGAGCGCTAATGTCACCAGTTTCAACAACGGGGCGTTGGAGTGGGTAACCTCCTCCAAAGCCAAGGTGGTGTGTCTGCAGGAAACCCACCTCACACCGGAACTGCTGCATGGAAGGCGAGCCACACTGCAATCCCTAGGATGGGATCTCTATGCTGAGCCGGCCCCTGTCGGACAAGGGCACAAGGTTGGGGGGCACTGCTTGTGCCTTTCCCAAAAATAGCGGAGTGTGGCAAAAAGCCACCTACCAATGCGAAGGGGCGGGCTACACAGCCGTGGGCCTGAGACAAAGACGGTGGGACTACACGATTGTGTCCCTCTATCTGAGGGAGGCCTGAATGGTTCTGGTGGCTTTCGTAAGAACCCTCCCGGAGCCCTGGATCATCTTGGGAGATTGGAAACTGGACCCGACTGAAGTTCAGGACACAGCGCTGATTCAGGTGATGCGGGGGCCCGGGGCGGATGGTCGCCACTGGAGAAGCTACATGCAACCATGGGGCGGAGCTGGACTTTGGGGTGGTGAGTAGGAGCCTGGAAGCCCTGGTGGATCTGTCTGCTACCTGGACAGTCGCGTGGAAACCACATGCAGCCTTGCACCTCAAAGTCAAAGGGCGGTGCCAGCGAATGGAAATCCTGGAAACTTCCCCAGTTTCCGAAACTCACAGCAGACCTCAAAGACCAAGAATGGCAAGAGGTCCAACCCTTCCATTTCGCCATAATGGACAGGACCTGTGCACCTGGCAGCTGGCGACCTGGGCGGCTAGCCTGGAGCACTGCCACGTAGCACCGAGGACTGGCAGAGGTTGGTGTGTGCAGGCCAATGGGCAGTCTTGCAGCGCCCTTCCACTGCCCCAAAGGCTCTGAAGTGGGATGGTGGGCGCGCATAGCCAGAATCCTGGAAGTGCCGCCCGCCTCCCAACAGCACCCACCCGACCTAGGCACCCTCCAAGCCTGTCAAGACATTGCTGAAAGGTACTGCCTTCCTCACAGAATTGTACCAGCATGTTCAGCAACAGCACCACAGTGGCGGTCTTTGAGTGTTGTTGCCAGGCACAAGGAGGCGGCCCTCCAGATGCAGAGAGCCAAGGAGCAGCAGGTCCAACACAAGGACTGACTTCAAGCGGATTTAGCGAAAGGGTTCTCTCAAAAAGAGTGAGAGAGTCCTGGATCGGCCCTTCCAAAACCTCCCAGGCGAAGAGCGCCCAGGGGCCAGAAGAAAGCAGTGGGTCGCAATTTGGGGAGAGGTAGAATGTTCCCTCCCGATCGTCCAGACCCTGCTGGATGCAGCAAAATCCTCCCGCTGTTTAAAACCATCCTCGAAAATGTCACCGACAAGGCAGAAGGTCCTGATGGGCTCACCTCTGCTGCCCTCAAAAACCTCCCTGGACCGGCCTATGAGCAGCTCACCCAAGTCCTGAACTTGGCTGAAACCACAGGAGTGGCGCCACAGCACTGGCAGGCGCACCATGTGGCACTCCTGCCCAAAATGCTGACATAGAAAGGCCCATAACCCTCACATCCATCACCTGTCGGCTTTGGTGCTTCTGCAGAGCACAGGTCGTCAAGAAATGGATGCGAGAAACTGCCGAGAAGTTCCATGGGATAAAGCCTCCCCGGGAAACACTTGTCTAGAAACATCTGAGAGGAGAGATGAGCCGCGCAGCTAACAAACATGCCTGTGCGGTCCTGTTGGACCTGCAGACTTTTAGCAGGGTGCCCTTTCGCAACAATGATGGCAGGGTTTGCCTCCAGCCAATAATGCAAGAAGCTGCTCAGCTCCGCAGTATCACCGCTCTAGACACCTGGGTAGATGACATTGGAGCGGATTTCGAAGCATGCGCGGTCTGTGAAGGTTACAAAACCCTTCGCCGGCTTCTAGAAGGTGTGACCTCCGTTTGTCCCTGAAGAAAACAGGCTTCCTGTGCACCACTGCAGAAGCTAGGAGGGAGCTACAGAAGCTGCGCAAAGATGGGGACCCGGCTATCTGTGATAGCATGAAGGATTTAAGCCTGGACTGTGCCCTGGGTCGAGTCCGGAGGGTCAAGGTGCAGAGAGCCCAAAGGCACAAAGCGGGCCAACAATAGAAGAAGTTGAAACAACTAAGATTCCCGGGTGTGCCGGCCAAGGTACGCCTCTTCAGAGGAGAGGTTGCCTCCGTCCTTACTTGGGGCCATCAAGCCCAGGGAATGCCGCCCACCCGGAGACAGAAGCTCCGGACTGCCTTGGCTGAGCAGTGTGACAGACAGAAAATGGGCAATCTCAGCACCCGAAGCTTGTTTCTGGCACAGATTTAAGCTGTCTTGGTCAAACCACCGGAATAAAGACTGGGTTTGACTGGGAAAACCGTAGTGCTCTCTGGTGTCCCAGTTAGCCACGTCCAAACTTGTTCATCGGTGGCTTCCTTGCTTTGGGTTTTTCCGAGCTGCCTGTTAAGCCGTGGCCTTCGGAGGCTGCCTCTTTCCTGCTGGTGCTGTGGTTGGTGGTTTCTGGTTGTGTTGCGCATCGGAGAAGGCACTGGCTTGGAAGATTGCCCCTTCTAAGTGTCGGCGCCGGTGGGGTGGTTCGACTCCGGCAAGGCCCCACCCTCTGGATTTTCTTCTTTGCGGGGACCTTCTGGGCCTTCTGGCCCTGGAAGAGCAGGTCCTTCTGTTTTACTTCCGCCATTGCGCACAAGGGGGGTCCCTTTTTTCTGTGCTGGCTGAAAAAAACTGCGGATAGAATTGGTGTTTCGGGTGTTTATTGCAACTTACGTTGGAAATCCTTTTTAAAACCATAAGCAGCAGCAAGTTTTTGCAAAACCGTTTGGGTAAGGAAGGTCACCACACCTCACATCCAAGGTTGCCTAGTTTCTAGAAGTTTTGAAACATGCGTAACATGTTCCCTTTCAATCGCGACCCTTTCTTGCTGCGCACATTGGTGTGCTGCCAGTGCTTTTAAGGTCTTGCGGTTTTTGTTGTGTGCAAGAGTTTTAGCTGCATTAGGCAACCGGAGATTGTCCTTCCCACTTCCAGGCATGTACGTTTGGTCCGGACCAGCTTCTGGAACCATTTCTGCTGGGTAGTGGTGTGGCCACAACCTATGTTGATCCAATACGCTTTTTCAGGGCCTGGCAGTGTCCTCGAAGTGCTTGCAGGCCTGCTTGTGGGCCAGCTCGGCCGCTTTTCTCCACACAGCTTATCCGCCAGGTATTAACCTGCTGTCTCCACAAGTTTTCCGCACCCACCTTCCAGAGGAACTCCTCCTCCAAGGGACAGAACCCATTTTATTGTAAGGTTACATCTGTGGCTTGCAGCTTCCGCCAGATGTGACCGTGGGTTTTTCCCGGCTTTTGGATGCGGACACTGTTTCTTGCAGGCCATGCGTAGGCGACCTTTCGAAGTCTCGGGTCCGCCGTGAAGAGGCCACCACTAGCGCAGCAAGTCAGAAGGTGGGTCAGCTCCACCATGCCAGCATTCCCTTGCTGGCAAGCTTGTTGCTCTTATCAACATGAAAGTTCTTTATAAATTGCCGTTGCCAGACTGGGCCCAGCGCGACCCCTTGGCAATATTGTGGAGAGCCTTGCTGGAAGTTGGTGCCATAGGGAACCACCATAATGCAGTCTAGAAGGTTGCGTGCTTCCAGCAAGCATGGCAAAGAGTTATCATCCTTGCTACCAGAGCGGAACCCAACCGTCTTCCTCTGACAGCCTGCGCTAAGTGCACCAAAGGCCTTAAGGGACTTTTTGTTAGAAGGTTTCTACCTTCTCATAAGGTACCAGCCTCTGGTAGCATCTTAGAGGATGAAAAGCAGAGGTTCATTCCGCTGCCAGAGAACACCTCTGGCCCTCCTCTTACAGTTTTGCACCCCTTGCACCAGAAACCTAAGAAGGTTTTGCCAGAAGGTTCATTTCTCTTATAAGGTACAACCTCTGGTAGCCCAAAGAGGACAGTAGCTTGGGAGGAGGTGGTTTTCTCCCCTGTACTTTAGGGCCAAGAGGGCCATCAGAAGTGCCAGTACAGAGGCACGGTTTTCACAACCCAAACACCAAGAAGGTGGATCGCATTTGTTCGCTCAACTTGGAAAAAAATTGGTGGCTCAAGGCTCTCAGCTTTAGTGAGAAGGCAAGTGGTGGGCAGTTTTCAGGGTAGGGTAGCTGCCTAGATCCATGGAGCCCACCCTCTAAGAGGGATAGTCTGACCTTAGAGGTGAGCCGAGAGGGTAGGGTGCATCCTTCGACTGAAGCGAATTACCAGGGCAGGGCACTTCCGCAATGCCCAGTCCCTGGAGCAGAGTTTCAGCAAGCGTGCCAAACAGGGATGCCTTCCATGGGCCTTGTGGCCAAGTGGCACCAAGGTGGCGGACAGAGATCAGCCCAGTATGCTTCGGGGGGACCGCAAGGCACGGTTAGTAAGAAAGTGAAAGCCGGAGCTGCGGACGAGCCGAGTCAACTGGTTTGCACAGCCTGTTGCTAGACTTGCAATTCCTGGAAAGCTGAGAGTTTGGGAGTCTGCAGTGGCGATTAGGGAACGTGATGCAGTGGCCAGCAGGCCGAAAGCACATGCCCTGTTCTGGAAGCCTGCTACATTGTCTGTGGCTTGTAACGGGCGATCGCCTACACTGGCTGCTAACCAGTTCAACAATTGGCTTGAAGTGTGAGATAGATCTGGCGGGTTCTTTCGTGACTCACACAGCCAGAGGTTTTATCCTCTTTGAGATGAGTGGTATAAGGCCCTCCTGACCTTTGTCATGCTGGGGTATGCCCAGTCCTACCAAGTGTCAGGAGTTTTAGTTTTTCCACCTTGGCCTTGCCTAGGACTCATCTACAGTAAATCCACACTGGCGGCAGTGCTTGAGAGTGGGATAGCTACCAGAGGCAAGATTCCGCCTTAGGCGCTGCCTGAGGTTTATGTTTATGGGTTTGGCTTCTGCCTGGCGTGTTTCCCCGCGCCAGTGCACTTCGTGCATGGGGGAATTGAGGGGAAAGCGTGGTCCCCGCGCCTTGTTGAGGGGAGGCGTCGACCCTGCGCCAAATATACCAAGTTGAGGGGTGCAGTGTCCCCAAACCTGTCGACGTAAGCCTTGTCCAGGTGGTCCCATCCACCCTCGCACAGGGTAGTTTTCAGGAGGTGCTTTCTGGAACCCTCCACACAGTGTCCTGGAGTGCCAGACGCCAGGAGTGTGGAGGTGGCATCCTCGGGCTGTGAAGTGGCGGGCTTCACTGCCCAAGGCCCACATGGCTGCAGGCTGAGCAGTTACGGCAGTTCTTTCCTCTCAGCTGAAGCAGGCGGACAACCCTGTAGCTGGGCCAAACCAATTTGTACAGGTAATTGGTGCCTGTGGCCGAGGGGTCGCAGGTTCTGAGTGCAGAATGTATATGCCTTGCTGTGCACCAGGAGGGATGCCCTCTTACTGACAGGAAAGGGAGAAGGGTAGTTTGCAAGCGGACATGAGGCAATCCGCACCCACAGATTGGGGCTACCCTCTCACTCAGTACTGGGTTTGGTGGGGCTCGGTGGAGCTTAGCAGCAGCGAGAGGTGCCACCCTCTAGTGAGAGGCTGAGGCAATGACCTCATAGGCTTGAGGTCCCACCCTCAGTAGTGGTACTAGTAGCAGAAGGTTTTACCTGTACAGTTAGCCTCTGCTGCTCAAGATAGTGTAGTGGTACATAGCAGTACGGACTCCGGTCCCAAACACCAAGACGGTGGACTCGCAAACCAATCTCAACTCGGAAAAAAAATTGAACCCAGGTTGAACCCAGGTTCTCGATGTTGTTGTTCCCCCCCCCCCCCCCCCCCCCCCCCCCCCCCCCCCGGAGGGCCTGGAGTTCGAACCTGGGTTGAACCCAGGTTCGAACCCCCCCCCGAACCTTGCTCTGCAAAGGTTTCCACTTCAGGCTTCAGGGATGCTGCTCTGGCCAGGTCTTTGGCGGTCCCAACCCACTGCCTGTTCACTGCCAGCACTAGTCCGTTACGAATGTTCCGAAGTGCCGACTTTAGACGGAACCCTGCACGCATCCTTTTTACCACGACGTAAAAACCCCGGTCGGTGTTTTACACGGACAGACTTTGGGCAAAAGCCCGGGCGGAAAGAAGGGAGAGAATGCTGGTTGTGTCCACCAGCATGAATCGTGTCTCGGACGCAGAAAAAGGGCATACAACAGTAAACGGCAATGTTGGAGCCATCACATCCGACTCTGGGATGAATGACCTCTTTGGACCCTTCGTCACAGATGCCGACGCAGGCCACAGCCAGCGAAGACGGTCAGGCGGCAAGGAAGACAGAGGCAGGTCGGTGGAGAGAAGGCGGCAAGTCGAAAAGAAGGTCGAACGGACTAGCACTTTTGACGGAATGCTGCACGCATTCTTGTCATTGCGCTGGCGTCAAAATCCCGGTCGGTGCTACACACGGGCAGACTTCGGGCAAAAGCACCCCGGGCGGAAAGAAGAGAGAGAGTGCTGGTTGTGTCCACCAAGATTCATCGCAGCAGGGCCAGCATTCTTCAAGCACGGCAGAAAGCGTGGGTCAATGGCGCCAAGTCAATGTGCTGGAAATGACAGGAATGGTTCTGTTGACGCCGCAAGGCAGAAATGCGGCAAAACACGCCCAAGCATGCCTACTGCCCCAATATTCTTATTCTTGCCCCGTAATAAGGGTCGCTTCTGCCTTCAAAGAAAAAGACTTAAGGTGGAACAATTCTTCTGATTGTAACAAACATTTCACTTTTCATGCCCGACTGTATATAGGCTCAAGCACCGCCCCTCGTGAAGCGACGCGAGTGAAGGTAAAAGTGTGCCGAGAGCCTGTGTTCTAGAAAGGTTGAGATTAGCCTTTAAACTTTTATGGTAGCGGAGCTGTTGGCAACGGCCAGCAGCTGAAGAAGCAGATCCAGGGAAAGAAGGTAAGCCCAGCCAGAGGGCTGGCAGCCAGCTAGCGAGCTGGAAGGAAGAGAAGGAAAAGCAGGAGTTAAGGTTTATCAACTACGCCCTGCGAAAGGAGAAGTTCGTTTTCCGGTAGACGTTATCACCGGAGGAATTTCGGAAAGAAGTCAAGAGGACAGCAAGAGTTAAGGTTCATTAACTACGCCTTGCTGAAGCTGAAGAAAACAGGAGTTAAGGTTCATTAACTACGCCCTGTTGGATCAGTAGAGAAAAGGAGGTGAAGAAGAGAGAGCCTTGAGTCTGGACGACTTGCCTAGATCGTCAGAACAATGGCGGAACAACAAAGAAACTTTGAAGCAATGTTGGCTGGCATTGGCCAGGCCACCGAAGCTCTAGGAAGAGTTGCGAGCCAAACAGCGACTCAGCAACAGCAGCTGACAGAAGCAATGCAAAGGCTTACTGAGGCAGCTAGCCAAGGTGCTGCCCAGGCTGCGAGGAACTCCCCGAGAAGTGTGGGAGGTGAAGGAGCGCCAAGGGCGCAACCCTCAGGTGTCCCGTTCGACACCGGAGGAAAGATCTTGAAGCCGCCAGAAGTGTTCAACCCGGCAACACTGGAAGAAGAAGTCTCTCAATGGAGTGACTGGAGTTTCGCCTTTAAGAACTTTCTAGCATTCATGGACTATGAGTTCTTGGCAGACCTGAAGAAAGCTGAAACATCAGCGGATGCGTTGGACATCGAGGACGACATCGATGGATTCTATGCAGCGAGCGAAGGACGAAAGATAAGAGGAATGAAGCTGTATTCCGTCTTGAGCAGCTACTTGAAGAATCGCCCGTTGAAGGTGTTGAGAAGCATCGATAACATGGATGGATTTGAAGTCTGGAGGCGACTAACAATGGAGCTCGAGCCATCCTCAAGATCTAGAAGTCTGGCAATGGCCCAAGCTTTGGTAGGATTCCCTGCAATGGCAAAGGGAGCTAGCCTGATGGATTATGTCCTCACGTTCGAGAAGCTGGTCAATGAGTACGAAAAGTTATCGACAACGAAGTACGATGACAACTTAAAGATCGGAACGTTGCTGAAGGGCATCCCACAGAATCTGAAGCAGCACATCATGGTAGGAATCAATGAAAAGACAAGTTACAACGACTTGAGAACGAAACTGCTACAATACGAAAGAAGCAACCAAACGTGGTCTGCTGAGAACATCTTGGGGTCACTGAGCGTTCAGGCCCCAGGAACAAGTTCAAGCTCCAAGGAGTACCAAGGACCGATCCCAATGGAGATCGATCGTCTAAAAGGAAAAGGAAAATATGAAAGAGGAAAAGGAGGAAGAGGAAAAGGAAAAGGAAAGTTCGAGAAAGGAAAAGGAAAGGGAAAAGGAAAAGAGAGAAAAGGCGGAAGAGGAAAAGGTCGCGGCAAAGGCCGTGGCAAAGGACGAGGAAAGTCTGTGAGGCAAGTGGAGAATGGTGGCTACGGAAGTCAAGGAAAAGGTTCAGGTGGAAAAGGATCAAGATCCGGTGTAGAATGCTACAAATGCGGAAAATATGGTCATTTCGCATCAGAATGTTGGACGTCAGCGAAAGGAGGAAAGGACTCCGGGAAAGGAGGAAAGTCGAAAGGAAAGATGCGACAAGTGCGTGAAGGCGAAGAAGATTGGAACCAAGATCAAGAATGGCCAAGTGGTGTGTGGAATGCACCATCACAGTCAAGCGCCAGTTCACAGCCAAGCCAGTACCGAAGTCAAGAGCAATCGCAAGTGCGAGCTGCACAAGCTGCCAAAGGGAGTGAACAAGTGAGAAGAGTCAATGAAAGGTCGATGACAAGCATCGAGGAAGATGACGAAGAAGACGATGATGAGATCGTAGACCTGATCGAGATGTTTCGAGAATGGGGATACAAGCCCTACGCAAGAATGGTGAAGATGAAGGAAGTTCAAGTGTTCGACATAAGTCAAGGAGATGAAGAGCTGAACGAGCTGGATGAGTACCAAATGTGGTATGAAGAAGACCAACCAGAAGTCAAACAGGAATCGGTTGAGAATCCAAGCCCAAGTCCAAGTGCTCAAGAAGAAGACCAACCAGAAGTCAGACAGGAATCGATTGAGAATCCAAGCCCAAGTCCAAGTGTCCAAGAAGCAAGTAAGGATCGAGTACGAACGGTTCGGTTCCCCGGATATGAAGACCTGATCGAAGTTGTCCTAGACAGTGGAGCAGATTGCCATGTCTTGCCGTTAAGCTATGATAGCGAAGACCTCGGAGAAGTGGAACTTCCAGCACTAAAGATGGTCATCACGGATGCACAAGGAAACGCAATCAGAACGACTGAAGCGAGGACCAACATAACGTTCGAATTCCAAAGGTCCGATGGAAAGGTGATTAAGGTCAAGGACACCGCCGTGTTTGGTCAAGTGACCCAACCGCTGTTCGCAGTGGGGAAGTTGTGTAAAGTCGGTTGGGGCATCGAACCCCAGGATGCATACAGTGCTTTCTTGACGAAGCTAGTGAAGCGGAAGAATGGAACGTCGGTATCGTATGTCCCGATAAGGTTTGCAAGAAACTCGACGGTGACAGATCTGAGGATCTACCGAGCGGCAATGGAGAAAGGACAAGGCGAAGTACCGATTTCAATCAGGAAACTCACCCTGACGAAGGAACTGAAGGATGACATAGAGAATGGCAAGTACGAAGAAGGTTGGTTTTATCTCACTGACGGACGACCGGTGAGAATTGACTGGGATGTGAACACTACGTACAGCCTTGGAAGAGATGAAGGAAGAGCGTTCAAGTACAGAACAACGCTAAGGACCAGATATGAAGAAGAGCAGATAATCTGGGAAGAAATGGAATTTTATGAGTGTGCCGAGGAGTGGAGAGAAAAGAGTACAATGGTCATAGTACCAGAGATCGAGAATTCAGTGGTCATCACGATCATGGAAAGATTCCCGAGAAGCGTTGAAGATTACGGAGAGTACAGAAGTCCGTACAAGGAGAAGGAGACAGAAGAGAAGCTTGATGTGGAGATGGAACCACAAGGACAAAAAGATCTATGGAAAGGTAGGTCAGAAGAAGAGTTGCAACGAGACATTGAAAAAGGAATTGAAGAATTGGCACAAGCTCCAGGGCCTGGGTCAAACCCAGGAAAGAAATTACAAGAAGACAACGATGAGAAGGAGCGAAAGAAAGTTGAAGAACAACTTCCGAAACTCGGAGAAGTAATGGAAGAGAGAATGAAGATTGGAGGAATTGAGCTTACACCAGCGAGTACGATAAAGCAATTGAGGAATGCTTGCGAGTTCCTCAAGATAGGAAAGACAGGAAGCAAAGCTCAAATTTGGCAGAGACTGAAAGAAGCTGTAGCATCAAACAAGATGAAGGAACTAGTAGAAATCTCGAAAGGACTCGAGGTTGAGTTCTCAAGAGAGCCAGATGGAGAGAAAAGACCGGAAGCACCGAGCGAAGAAGAAAGAAAGAGACACGAGCTGACACACTTACCAAAGGCGGACTGGTGTGAGAGTTGTTCGGCAACAAGAAGTAGAGAAGATGATTTCAAAGTGACAGAGAAGAAGTATGAAGCATCGTTGGTAAGCGTGGATTTCAAGTTCACAGGAACAAGGAACGAAGAAGATGCGAAAGATGTGAAAGATGCATTGTGCATAAGTTTGGTCATGGTGGATCAAGAGACAAAGTTTGTCCATGCAATTCCAGTTCAAAGCAAGGAAGTCACGAACTATCTGGTAGAAGAAGTTTGTAGAGTACTGATGCTAATGCAGCCAAAAGTGATCCTGAGAACGGACACCGAACCAGCGATGATTGCATTGAGGAAGAAAGTGCAAGCGATAAGAAAGATGCAGAAACTTGAAACAGAGATTCAAGATGTGGCACCAGACACACACCAAGGAGCGCAAGTTGAAAGATGGGTACAAACAGTGAGAAACTTATCGAAGACTTTGGTGTATGGAGTTGAAAAGGAAGCGAAAGTGAAAATCACGAGCGAAAGTACACTGTATCCATGGGCACCGAGACATGCAGCGTTCTTGTTGAACAGGTTTGTTGTTCAACAGGGGAAGACCCCATTCGAGTTGGTATTTGACCGTGAGTACAAAGGAACTTTGGTACCATGGGGTAGTGTGGTTGTGGCGAAACCACTACCGAAAACGAGAGAGAAAGGTGAAGCATGGAAGAAAGGAATCTTCGTTGGAAAGGACATGGTTTCAAACATGAATCTGGTGAGCACACGAAGCGGAATCATCAAAAGTCGGACAATGAGACAATGTTCGCCAACGTTTGACGTGGAGACATTGGCATATGCATGCGGAACGCCGTGGAATCATAGCCAAGAGCAGTTGACAGGACGGTCGAAGCAGCCGAAGAGGCTACCGCCATCGAGTGGAATCGAAGTGGCGCCGATCGAAGGACCGCCCGTACAAGTCCCGAGAACTCCAGCAGTTGGTCTGGAGACGCCGCAGTATAGCCCGACAGCGTCGGAAAGACCGAGCGACGCAATGGCGTCTGACCCACCGACAAGTGATGATGATGACAACGATGAAGATCCCGGCGAAGGCCAAAGAAGTTCTGAAGCAAGCAGTAGGAAAGGAGCAGCGGCAAGGAAAAGAGATGAAGCAAGTATGACCTCAGGTGAAGCCGAGGAAGAAGAGCCGGAAGGCACGAGCAAAAGAGAGCTCGAAGGAGCAGCCGCAGAAGAACCTGAAGCCACAAGGCTGAGAGTCGACGAAGGAAGCGGACAAGTTGAAGAAAGACCTGAGAAGATCCAAAGAGGAGAACCCTCAGGAACGGTGAGAAGGATAATGGCCACAAGAAGTGTGCAAGAAGTTGCGTCATTTCTCAGGAAGGATTTGCCGAAGTACCATGACGACGAAGAGGTAGAGTTGGAAGAGTTTGACGGACTCGAAGTCGAGTTTGAAGAGCCTGAAGAGGAAAGAAGCTCAGAACTCGGAGAAGACGAAGAGTTCGAGGAAAGCATGCCAAGGTGGTCAAACAAGTTCGAAGATGGACCTCCGAAGTTGGATGAAGGCGAGTTGACGAAGGTCGACGTTGTGTCGAGAGAGCACGAGATAAGCCGACTCACAGAGATGAAAGTCTTGAAAGAGCTGCCTGAAGGCACGAGTGTGAGCAACTACAAGTACCTTTCAACCAAAGTTGTCTACGATTGGAGGCATCGAGACAACGAATGGCAACGGCGTGGCCGGTTAGTTGCCCGCGAGTTTAAATGGTTGGGGTCAACGGACATCGCATCGTTATTTTCTCCAACGGGAGTTGCGAGCACGGTGAAGTTACTCTCAGCAATGTTTGTGTCGTCGAACGACCACATCCTTGGAAGCATCGATGTAGGAGATGCCTACTTGATGGTAGAACAAGAAGAACCAACAGTCGTCGAAGTCGATGGAAAGTACTATGAACTCGGATTCACGTTGCCAGGGCAACGGATAGGATCAAGCGCATGGTTCAACAAGCTGAAAGGATACCTTGAAGAGTATGGACTCAAGTCCGACGAAGGACTACCAGCTTTGTTTTACAGGAGACAAGAAAAAGGAAAAGCTGGAATGGTTGTGTTATCACACGTTGACGACATGGAACTGTACGCGACTGAGAAAGAGTTCCAAGGATTGATCGAGTTTCTGAGAAAGAAGAAGTTGAAGATCAAGGTCGAAGGACCGTTGCGAGAACAAGAAGGTTCAATGAGTTTTCTGAAGAGAGGATTCAGCGCAGTGAATGATGGAGACGTTGAGATCACGATGAATTCCAAGTACATCGAAGGATTGACCGAAGTGTTGGAGTTGGAAAATTCGTATCCAAAGAAACTGCCATGCCCAGCGGACAATGGAAGGGCAATGCAAGCGAAGAAAGGAGGAATGGAACCGCTATCGGAAGCGGATCATCACACGTACAGGAAAGGTGTAGGTATATTGTTGTACTTAGTGCCAGAACGGCCCGATTTGATGTACGTGCTGAAGAAACTTTCAACGAAGCTAGCAGCGCCTGTGGAAGCAGACATGGAACTGCTAAGGCATGCTGCGAAGTACCTGAAAGGAACACCCGACGTGTCGCTGATACACAAGAAGAGCTACCCAGGAAGAAGTTTCATCGAAGAGCGAAATGAGAGAAAAGATGAAGAAGTCGAGAGAAATGTCTATGAGCAAGAGTCACTGTTGGAGATAGTGACGGATTCTGATTGGGCAGCCGACAGAGAGTCGAGGCAGAGCGTGTCGTGTGGAGCGATCATGCTGAATGGAAATCTGATTCATTTTCAGAGCAAGCGGCAGAAGAGCATAGCTCTCAGCTCATGCGAAGCAGAGACTATCGCCGCAACGTCAATACTTTCTGAAGGAGTGTTTCTAAAGGCACTGTTAACGAGAATCCTCGGAAAAGAACCAAAGATGGTAATGTATTCAGATTCGAGCAGTTCGAGACAATTGATTGCTCGGAAAGGACTGGGGAAAGCCCGTCATCTCGACGTTGATCTGTTATGGATCCAGAGTATCCCGAGGTTGATCATCAAAGCGATCAAAGGAAAGGACAACCCAGCTGATCTGGGAACAAAGAGCTTAAGCAAAGACAAGATCCGGAAGTACATGGCAAGCCTCGGATATGTAGGAGAGTTTGTGGACCAAGAAGAAGTTGAAAGAAATGTGCAAGTGCGAAGAACGAACGGCAATGGCCGAAGCGGCAATGGCCGGCGAATGGACGATGAACGATTAGCGAAGATCATACAAGCTGTAACGATGGCTGTGTTGATAGGAATGGGAGAAGCCAAGAAAGCCAAGGAAGAAGATCAAGGACCGGGAATGGTCATGTGTATCATGATTGGTTGTGTGACATGCATGGTTTGTTGCACAGTTTATCCCGCAGCCGTTCTCTTGCTCAAGCAAGTAGGAAGAAGAGAAAAGAAGGTAGAAAAGAGAACGATGGAAGGAGAGAAGACTCACGAACAAATGATGGAAGAAAAAGTGGAAGAGCTGAAGGAGATGAAGACAGGAGCCGAGGAGCGCAGGAAAAAGTTACTGGAGAATGCTCCAAAAGAAGAGGAACAGGCCGAAAAGCCAAAGGAAGAGGCCAAAGAAGAACTGAAGGAGGAGAAGGAAGAGAAGAAAGAAAAGAAGAAGGAGAAGGATTCGTCGTGCAGTGATTCTGCAAGCGAGTCATCTTCAAGCGAGTCAAGTTCGAGCGACGAGAAGGAGGAGAAGAAAGAAGAAAAGGACCAGAAAGAAGACAAGGACCAGGAAAAAGTCAAGAACCAGGAAGAAGTCAAGAACCAGGAAGAAGTCAAGGACCAGAAAGAAGTCAAGGACCAGGAAGAAGTCAAGGACCAGGAAGAAGTCAAGGACCAGGAAGAAGTCAAGGACCAGGAAGAAGTCAAGGACCAGGAAGAAGCGCCTGAGAAGGAAGGAAAAAAGGAGGAAGGAGCCGAAAAAGCCGATGACGATGAAAGATACGTCCTCCTGGCAAAGGAAGGCCTATGGCCAACGATCTTAAGCTCAATGCAGCTGGACGAAAGGGGAGCGAAGATGCTCGAAGAGACAGGGATCGATGGCGACGCCCTAAGGTCCGAAGCGACGCAGAGAATGTTCCAAGAGTTCAAAGAGACAATGGAGAGTCCAGGCAGCCCTGAAGGAGCAAGAAGAAGATGAGAAGGACTCGGACGAGCTGATGTACGAAGATGTCGCCAATGCAGAAAAGGAAGCGGAAGATGCCGAACGGGCATATGGCGAAAAGTACCGCGAGATCGAGAAGATGATGGAAGAGTGCAAAAGCCTTAAGTCCACGATGCAGAAGAAGAAGAAGGAAGCTGAGGGACATTTGGCGGAGTACAATGAGTTCAAGCACTCAAGAAGAATGCTGAGCGTGGTAAGGATGCTTGTAGAGACAAGTGAAGAAGTGATGAAGTGTTTGGTGGAAGCATCGCCAGACTATGGTCGAATTTTCGAAGAAAGACCGAGAGTGTCCTTACTCGAGCGAATGCGCAAAAGGAAGATGGCCGAAGGAGCCAGCGAGGCAGAGTCAATGGCTGCAGGCTCGGAAAGGCAGGTGAAGACGAAGGCAATGCCAAAGCCATTGAAGCTACGCAAGGAGATGGCAGAAGTTGTGCAAGTTGATGATGCCATCGAAGAGAAGAAGAATGAAGGTGAAGGAAAGAAGAAAAAGGAAGAAGAGCCAGACCTGAGCAGTGTCAACCCAAGATGGCTTTTGAAGTCAGGGGAAAAAAGCACCCGAGACGAGAAGGAGACCGGAAAACGCCCGGCAGGATGTTTTTTCTGCAAAGGCCCGCACCGAGCTGTAGACTGCCAGTCAATGCTGGAGCTGGCAAGAGAGACAGCGGGAAAGGTTCCAAGTGCTGAGTGGCGAAAGAAGGAGAACCGTGGCCTATGGTGCAAGTGGTGTTGGTACACGAGCAAGAACCCGACAGAGTACACGGGGTGGGGAAGCCATACCCACCAAAGATGCTGGTACCAAAAGCAAGGCCAAGCAAATGAAGACAAGGCCAAGGCAGAAAAGGAAAGGGCAGGAGCAATGGAAGTTAGCGAAGAACTCCAGAATATGATAGACACAAGCCAAAGGCCTGCTGAGCCAAAAGGAATGCCACCGAATCCCCAATGGGGGATGGAGACGCTCAAGAAGAGAAAGGAGCCGGAAACGTCAGGACCGAGTGTCGAAGAAGTCCAAACGAGCGATGAAGAAGCGAAGAAGAAGCAAGCGAAGGAGAACATCAAGAAGATCAAAAGAGAAGAAAGGAGAAAGGAGCGTGAAGAGAGAAAGAAGGCAAAGAAGGAAGAGAAGAAGGCAAAGAAGGAAGAAAAGAAAAAGGCCAAAGGAAGCGAGGCCAAGGAGCCGACAGCCGAGATCGACAAAGAGGATCTGTAAGCGCTGAAGATCTGAAAAGGAAGAGGGCGAAAGCCCAGGATTCTGAGGGCAATGGCCCAAATACCGCATTTTGCGAAGACCGGAAGGTAGAAGTCAGTTTCACAAACAATTCGTTTCACCAAGCCAATGGCGAAAATGGAAGGTGTTTTGAAAAGCAAAGAGACAATGCAAAAGCCGCTTGTGAGAAAGGCGTGCAGTGGTCTCATGTTTCAAAAGAAGCTACGAAGCAATGGTATGATGGTTTTGTTGCAAGACACGGAGCACCACGAACGAAAGCACAAGTTTCAAAGAAACGAAATGCTGAGTTACTGCTGGACTACGACGAGCTCGACATTGGCGAGAAAAAGTGAGTGCAAGCAGTAGATGAGATTTGGTGCATGAGGTAGATTCACAAGTGCACAGAAGTGTTTCAATTTGCTCCAGGAGCCAAAGAAGAAAGAAGAAGGTTAACCCGAAGGGGTATGTGAAAAAGGAAAGATGAGCTCAATGGAGCATGAGAGAAAAGTGAGAAGGTGTTTGAAAATCGTTTCACCCAACGAGTTTCAAAGAGGGCGTAACAAACATTTCACTTTTCATGCCCGACTGTATATAGGCTCAAGCACCGCCCCTCGTGAAGCGACGCGAGTGAAGGTAAAAGTGTGCCGAGAACCTGTGTTCTAGAAAGGTTGAGATTAGCCTTTAAACTTTTAGATTGACTATAAGGCACAGCCGTGTAGCCTTCTCCTCCAACTTCTCTCCCTCCAACTCCGATTTCTCCAGCCCAGTGAATGGGTCCGAGAAACCACGAGTGCGGGCGGATGGCAGCTCCGCATGTCTGCAGGCGCACGAACATGCCGGCCAGGCACAGACGCACGTCTTTTGCCACCAGCTGTAGGCGGCGCAGTTGTACCACTTGCCCAGCTTCCACTTGTGCAGGGGCTGCGGCTGCTCGACGAATTGGGTGGCCGTGCAAGTCAAGCGAGAAGGGCATTCTTTACAAGCTTCCGCGCCTTTGCCACTAAGACAGCCTAATCCTGTTCGGAGCGCGCCTGCAGGTAGGCCCTTGTACTGCACGCAAGGTCACGATCTTGTTTTGATGACGCTTCCGCAAAGTGTCGTTTTAAATGCCAAACAAATTTCACATCTTGTTGCCACGTGTGACATTTGCTTCCGCCAGTGCACGACAGACACCTATAGGTGTGACGCGTGCGACTGGAACGTCTGCGCCCATTGCGCACGTGCACAGCCAACGTTGGAGCGCTAGTTCTGCTAACTAGTTTTGCGAAGGTGCACGTCTTGGACGTTGATCTTGTCGGAACCCAAGGCGTCACAAGCTTCTGCAGTTCTTCTGTGTTACGCCGTCTGCGCAAGCCGGAAGCTGAGAAAAGCTACGCTCCCTTTGTTCTATTTTGCAGTGTTAAGACGGGGGGAGGAAGGTAGAAATAGTAAAAAACACCACTACAAAATCAAGTTTTTTTCCGATTCCATTTTTGGCATACTTTCCGCTTCACGATGTTTCAGGCTGTCTTTATTGGGGTTTTGGGGTATGGAGGGGTGGGCGTTCCTTAAGAGAAATCCTGAGAAGCACTTTCATGCTTGCCAGATGGCGTCTGCGCATGTCTGTGCTAGCAGGGGTCGGTTGGGGGGACGGGGTCAAGAGCTTTTTTGCCTCCGAAAGTCCAGCTCACGCGGGCCGATTCCAAGCAGAAGGCGTTTCCGACCCTGGGAAGTTTCCCTTGTGAGGGTGCTTGGTCCGTTTTGCCAATACTCTACGGGAAGGGAAGGGAGAAGTCAAAAAGTATTTGATCTTAGGGAAAAATTCTTGGCCTTAATTGGATTGCTTGAGGTCAAAAGTTTTGGTCTGAAAGGCCACTCGAGGGGTCAAACAGTTGTTGAGAAAGTTTTGGTCTGAAGCTAAGACTAAGTTCCTTGAGGGGTCAAAACGTTTCTGGGTCTTTTGAAAGGCTGGTTTGATTGTTTCCAAGTTCCGGCTCTTGGTGACCCCAGTGCGTAGGGTTTCTTAGGCTGCTTTAACGGATATTAATATTTGTGCGTCAATAATAGAGGCGAACGTGTTTCCATTCTATTTTCCCGGAAACTTATTAATCATAAACTTTATGGGTGAACCCCGACTGGTAGGAAACGCCCTATGGTGGGAAACACACTCCGCTTGGAAACGGCCCGGCCCAAGATTGGAAACAGCCAATCCATTAACAAGCCTGCCCGCAAACAGTGAATGTTGTGTTTCCAAATTAAAAAAAACATTGTTTTTTTCTCGAAAACCGCCAGCTCTCCTTCCACCAGCGCAAGGCTCGGATGAGCGCTGCGCGGAGCGCGTCTTCCAGCTGCTTCTGGAAATTCTGGAAGCAGAGGAGGAAGGAGGCGGCTGAACGGCTGTAGGGCTTGTACGGTTGGGCAAGTACGAGCTGGCGCGAACTGAACTGGTTGCAGGGAGAAGGGCCTGCTTGAAGCTGCGCGGACTTCTTAGGGCGGTAAAGAGCACCTCCACGTCTGGGGGCTCCAGCTCCTGCCAACCAAGTGCCAAGTCACTTTGGGCAGCGTCGCGCTGAGCGCACGGAAGCTTGTCCGAAGCAGCTGCACACTCGTCTTTGTAATGCTGCAGTGAGACAGAACTGCAACTGTGGAGGCCCGTCCTCGCGAAGCCAGAATTGCTTGTGTTTTGCGGCCCTGAAAGCGGGGTTGCCCGACTTCCCCGGAACTTGGACTTATTTTGGCGCTGTCTCCAATCTCAGTTTTTGCGGCAGTTAACGCGCCGTTGATGGGTCAGACCTGTTTGTACAGCATTTTGAATTTAGCACCATCGACCCTGGTCTTTGCCAGAGCCAAACAGACGTATGTTTTGGAGCAGCAAGTGCTTGCGTGTGAGAGAGTGACAGAGTGTCTGTGAGTGTGTGAGGATGAGAGTGAGAGCGAGAGCGAGAGCGAGAGTGAGAGTAAGAGTGAGAATGAAAGTGAGAGTGAGAGTGAAAGTGAGAGTGAAAGTGAGAGTGAGAGTGAAAGTGAGAGTGAAAGTGAGAGTGAGAGTGAGAGAGAGTGAGGAAGCGAGGACGACGGAGTGAGGAAGTGATGCAGTGACGGGCAGCGGAGGAGTGGTGAAGCCATGGGGCCCCACGTGATTTCTATGTCTGCCAACTTTTCTTCGGCGCCGCGTTTTGAACAGTGCATAGGTCGTGTTTGAACACTTGTAACAATGTTCAGTTTAGAAGACAAGCGACTTGGGAAAAAACCTGGATTAAAATTCTGGTCGGTCTTCGGATCTGGCCTCATTACGTCTGCTGTGCGTGGGGACCCTTTCAATAGTATTATAGGGTCCCGAGTCCCCATGGCCACAAATGCATTTTTTCGGGGAAAAATACGCCGTGAGGCCACAACAAGGCCGCAACAGGCCACAAACGTGTGTTTTTGAGGCCATATCAGGCCACAACAGGCCACAAACGTGTGTTTTTGAGGCCACGTCAGCCCACAACAGGCCACAAACGTGTGGTTTCCAGGCCACGTCAGGCCACAACAGGCCACAAACGTGTCGCAACAAAGCAAGACCGTGTGGGTTTGAGGCCATATCAGGCCAACTTGTTTGGTTTCGAGATTGTTTTTTGGGGCTTGATTTTCAGCAAGTCCTAGGAGACCAAGTCGTTCCTGTACTGTACACATGTTTGCCAGTTTACGCGACTCCAAATCTGGGGTCGAAACATCTAAGCAATTCTGGCTTCGCGTGTGTGGGCCTTCCCTGTAGTCCGAAGGACAGATGTTGAACGTAGAAGTGTTTGAATGTAAGTGGGCAGTCTGCACACAACTGCGTGCAGCTGACCACTGCTACACCCTAAAACCCTAAACCCGAAACAGAATTTAAGTCAATAAATTGAAAGTGGAAGGGTGGAAGACCAAATGGGCCTCCTGGCCCAAATGCCTTTCCAAAAGTTCCCAAAATCAAAGCTCAGATTCTTTACTGCTTCGCTTGCAAGATCACTGGCCAATTAATCGTTCCTGATCTCCCTTGCAGACACCGAGGGCCATAAAGTTTCTGCCCTGGTGGCCTGTTAGAAGGTTTGCAGTTTGATATCCAGGGTTGGGGCGGTCTTTTATTGCTTGTGTTCGTTTCCGGAAGAGCTGCGTATAAGCTCGTTCTTGACAGAGGAAGGACTTCAAGCAATGATGCAACCTTCAAGCAACAACCCAAGTTCGTTTGGCTTAACAACAAGCTCAAAGCCATTCTTAACCACAATGACTTGATGGTCGGAAAGTTGTCCCGCATGCGCCATCTTCCGAAACAGCAGCATTGCCGCGCTGTTCTACGGTGAAGACCGTCAACCTTTGGCAGCCGGCGCTGTTTCGCACCACTGTAATGAAGACAGATGGCCCGGAGATGTCTGTGCAAAATTGCATCAGGCCATGTGGCATCCAAGTTTGAAAAAAACTATGATCATGGTTTGTGTGTGGGAAGTGATTTGTGCGTTGAATCAGCCACCTAACAGGAAGCGCAAGACCTGCGTGAGATGCAAGAGCACAGGGCAACGTTGCAGCGAAAATCAAGTCGCTGGAAGCGGAGCTAAACCGAATCAATGAGGCACTGAGTTTGAGTAAGTCCTTTTTAAAACAAATTGTGCGAGTGTTGTAGTTCACGGTGCAGCAATTTATAACACATACACAGCTCAGTTCTCCACCCTTGAAAAAAATATAACATCTCCATGTGTCTGTATGTAACTGTGTGTGTGCGCCTGCGTGTGTCTGTGTGTGTCCGTGTGTTGTTTTGGGGGCGTCTCGGGCAGGGCCAAACCAGGCATCCCTTCCTGCTCAAAAGGGAGCTGAGGCAGCTTCTTCTTGGAAGGACTCCTCCCGGTGGCAAGAACAGTCCACCCCGTGGAAGAGCCAGCAGTCTTCATGGGGCAAAGGTTGGGGGCATTCTAAGAACTACGGCTCCAGCAGCTCGTGGCAGGGCTCTGGAGGCAATCGGCGTGAGAAGTGGGACAAGCCCAAAGGCTGGAACAAGTGGCCCAAGCCTGAGCAAAAGCCGGCTAAGGAGCAGTATGGGCGAGGGGCTGCCCCCAAGGAGGAGGAGCCGGAGATTCTCCTCGACCCAGTGGCTGGGATTTTTGGAACCCGGCAGCAGGGGCCGCCTGAGAGGCCCGACTCTGCATTCAATGTTGCGGAGGCGACGGAGGAGGAAGTTCAAGCGGCGGCCAATCGCAAGGCTGAGCGCGAAGAAGAAGGGTTCCACAGTCAGCTCTGGCAGGGGGCGATCGCTAAGGCCCTCGCAGACCCCTCGCGACCCAAGTGTGCCCGAGAACTGATGCGTGAGGGCATCTTGCGAAGCTGGTGGAACATGTCCTGGAAGGACGCCCGAGGCCTCATTGACGGGACCTTGGTGGACGAGTATCGCGATCGGTTGATGCTGTACATGGCAAAGTACAAGAATCCCACCGAGGTGCCGCAGCCGATTGTCGAGCGCTGTGCATGCTTGTTCGCGTGGTTCAAGCAAAACTCCAGGCAGCTGGACATTGAAGGGGACTTCGATGCGGTCATGTTCGCAGTGCCAGGGCAGAAAGTGCTGTGCTTTCGCACAAAGCTGACAGGGCCATCCTTCCTGGAGCCCGCAAACCACCGCTACACGATGACAATGTCCCACGGCTTGCCGTGGACAGCAGCCATGGGTGTGGGCGAGTATGGGGAGATAACCCCGGGAGACTTCACGGACGGCGACTTCCCGTCGTACGGATTCAGCGGCCGAGGGGTCTGCAACGACTCCGGCTTTGAAGGTATCAAAGCCTCAATCTCCAAGGTGGCTGCAAGAGCCAAAGGAAGGGACGTCATCTTCTCGATGGAAGGGCTCCTGCAGGAGAATACGCCCCAGGTGGAGGGGGGCATGCCGGCACTGAATGCTGCTTGCCGAGATGCAGGCAGCGCGCGGTCAGGGGACCACCTGCTTTTGAGTCCCACCTGTGCAGTTTTGAGGGCCGTATCCGTAGCCTGGCCAATCTGAGCCAAGAGCCGAAACACTGAGTCTCGATATAAGCTCGTCGGGAGCCATAAAAGAGTGTCCCGTTCTGACAGGGCGAGTGAACTTTCGCTTTGTCATCATGTTTGCAACAGAAATTTTGTCTTCCTCACATGTTTCTTTCATGCGGGTATCGAGAGTTTTGGGTCAGTTTTGGTTCAAGCCCCAGATGGCTGGTCACCTAAGAGCATCGGAGGTGCCTTCTGACAGCGAGTCGGAAGGCCAAGAAGTTAACCAGCATCGTATTGCTCAGGTCTTGATTTCTGCAGGACCACCGAATGTGCAGCTCCCCTGGGAACAAGGAATTTTCAGGGACATCTTCGCACCTAGACCAGTGGTGTCACTGGACTGGCCAGAGCCCAAGGTTCTTGTCAATGTGGATGAAGCCGAACTATCGTCTACACCAGGTCCCAGCGTTTTGCAAGACAAAGACAAGACGCCAATCACAGGTGTCTTCAGCTCCTCACCGGGAGCTAATGTTTTCAGCAAAGTGAGCAAGTGCAAAAAGAAAGATGAGCCTTTTGAGGAGGCTGTTGCAGGCATGTGGTTGAAAAACATGCAGATGTGGAAACAGCTGTTCGAGGCCTCCCCGTCCACCACTTTTGCCAAAACATTACAGGAATTGGACGAAGAGGAGAAGATGTTGTCCCTTCGTGACATGTTTGGATCGAAATCACCACACACAATCCAGAAGCGTGCATCAACCTTGTTGAGATTGTTTCGTTGGCTTCAAAAACAGGCCGATGTGCAAGGGACCTCTGTGGAGGAACCCCTTCTCCCATCAGAGGAAGCAGTGTACAAGTTCTGCAGAGAGATATCCCACAGGAAGAAGGGCAAGCTGGCACCTCAGAGCGTGGTACAAGCGTTGAAGTTTGTGAAATTTGTGCTTTCCATTCCAAATGTGGAGAATTCCATCTCCCCCAGGGTCCAAGGCTTGGCCGACCGAGTGGCAGGCGAGCACGAGCCCACACATCAAGCCCGGGACCTAACAGTGCTTGAAGTTAGGTTTCTGGAAGAGTGTGTTTGGAACGCTGAGCTCCACATTGTCGATCGATTTGCAGCAGGGGTATTCCTGTTTCAGATTTTCAGCAGGAACCGTTGGTCGGACATCAGGCACGTGCGATCCTTGGAGTTCGATTTTCTGGAGATCGGCCCCGAAATCTGTGGTTTTCTGGAAGGCAGGGCCAGGGAGGTGAAACAGTCCAACAAGAAGAAGAAACTCTCGTTGTTCATGCCCCTGGTGGCTCCAGTTCGGGGGGTCCACCCGACGGTGGTTTGGGCCAAAGAATGGCAGAAAGTGGCTGCCGAAGCAGGGATCGTGCTCTCGAAGACCCCTGTAGGCCCTTTACTACCGGCCACCGCCCCAGACGGTGCCTGGCTGCAGAGGTCCATCGACTCCGCCGAGGCCTCCAACTGGCTGATGGGACTGCTAAGGAACCGCGACCCCTCAACAGCGAGGGTTACCACACATTCCTTGAAGCACACTGCTCTGGGCTGGTTGAGCAAATACGGCATTGTGGGCGAAACACAGACACTCTTGGCACATCATTCTACTGGAGCGTTGAGTACATTAGCTTACTCAAGAGACGCCCTTAGCGGCCCCCTCCGGCAGCTAGAGGAAATGCTAAAGCAGGTGCGGGAGGGCTCGTTTTGCCCGGACGCTACTCGAAGTGGATACTTTGCCCGTGCCCAAGGATCAGAGGCAGGTGCGTCTGTTGACCTCGGGTCCTGGTTGCCGATCAGCAAGGCAGGCAGCTTAGATGGGCTGCCCGCAAACTCCGAAAGCACGCATGAACCTTTGCCAGCTACAGCGGAAGGCTTTGAGGACGATTTCCTGGGGGTTGGACCGCTTTGCTCCTCGCAAGGGAAGGTTTTTGTCGATAAGGACGACGCACAAGGTGCAGATGATGACGAGGAGGCAGAGATCTCGCCCACCACATCAGCAGACGGGTCCTCCGAGGAAACCTCTGATGGAGCCTCGTCGGAAGAAAAAGAGGAACCAGCTTCGACCCTGAGCCTACCGGAGGGTTGGAGCGCGATCCAGAACAAGAAGTCTACCATGTTACATCTGTACAAAGTAGGTCAAACGACGCTGAAATGTGGGAAGTGGATAAGCGTCAATTTTGTAGAAATGGAGAAGCCCTCAGCGAAGTGGCTACAGTGCAGCCGTTGTTTTCAGGAGTAAAGAGAGGGGTGACGCTGTTGTTGGCCGGTTTGTGTGCTTGTGCAACACCATCCCTTTGTACCAACTCTCTCTCTTGCAAGTTGCAGTTTTGGCCCCACGCCCTAAACATGGCAAACGCAGCGGATAGTCAGCCTTTCTTCGAGCAACATGCTCGCAAGATCGGAATGGAGCAGCCACTCTTGGACAAATTCATAGCTGGAGGGGTCAAGACGGTGTCCATGGCAGCCTATGCCGCCACTCAACCGGGCCAACCTCTCACAGATAGGGAGGTCTCCACTCTATGTACGAGTCTGGGGCAGAACAACCCCACTCTTGCACAGATGACGGTTGTCAAGAGGCTCCTGTTCGAGTGCCAGACCATGAGCTTGGCAAACTTGAAGGCAACCGTGGAACAGCAGCCGGACTCAGTCCTACGTAAGCTGCCAGGAGCTGAGAGAGCCCAGCGCCTGGAATTGCAGGCTCAAAGGCTGGGCGGACTCTCGATTGAGCATGACTTGGAGCCCGCCTTTTCAGTATATGATGCCGTGTCGACACAGGTAGAGCAAGGGTCGCTGAAATACCTGCACCCGAGCAAGATTCCCACGCGTCGCCAGGAATTGGCGCAAGGCAAGCCAACCAAGGAACTTGTGCTGGATGCTTCGGGGGATGGCCTCTCGGTTCAAGACAAATCCTCTAAAGTAGAGGCCCAGTTGGGGTCAGACATGGCGACTTACAGGGCGTTGCAAAGACGGGGTCTGGCCTACGACCTCGTTGGCATTTTGAGTTTCAAGGTGCACGAGAAATGGCTTCAGAAGGCCTTTGCTACCTTGCAAACCCCACCGCCCCCAGGCTTCAACCGTCCGACGCTGCAGCAGGTCCTGCGAGCAGATCGGGCCTTGTGGATGGAGCTTGGCAGCAAACAGCCGACCCTGACAAGGCCAGCGGCGAACGCGCCGCTTGCAGACGCCCGGTGCTTAGATCAAGTCTTTCTGGAAGCCACCAACACGGTTGCAGTCAATTTTCACTTCATGCCGACACCTCGTGCGGAAGGGTTCCCAGATAGAGGAGGCAAAGGCGCTGGCAAGGGCCCCAAGCGCTGGGGTGATGGAAAAGGGTATGGACAATGGAAATATCAGAGGATCGACAAAGGAGACAAGGGCCAAGGAGGCAAATCAGGCCTCAAGGGGGCCCGCCTCCCCACAAAGGGCAAATTTGACAGTGGCAAGGGAGGCTTTCCGAACAAGTCCCTTGTCTTGCAAGGAGGCAAGGGGGAGACCCCCATGCCGGCCGCCTTGCGAGGCGGAGTGCCGAACGACGAGCAAGGAGAGCCTCTTTGTTTTGGCTTCAACCTAGGACAGTGCAAGGACGCCCCCTTGGGGGGCAGATGTGCACGTGGCAGACATGTGTGTTGTCACCCAGGTTGCTTCCGGAAGCATCCCTTTTCTGAGCACAAGCATTCAGGCCAGGTAGCCTGAAAGAACGCCCCGCTGCAAGGGACGTCGAATGACAGCGCTTCTGCGCTGGACCAGGCGTCCCGAGCTGCTTTGACCGCGCGTCGCACAGAAGCGTGCGCGGTAAGAGCAGAAACAGCCATGGGGGAGGGTGGAGACAGTTCGGCCCAATTCTGTGAACAGAACAATTTTCCCGCTTCTGAGGCGGACAGGCCCGAAGAGAGCTGCAAGGACTCGTACTCTGCTGCTATTGCGAAAGGGCAAGAGAAGCAGCCCCCGTTCAAGCGGGTGGCTGAGCCAAGCCCACAATTTTCCAAGCCTCCAGCTGAGGCTTCTGCATTTTCACCTCAGGCGAGTCATCACGGTGCGCATAGGTCTGGACAAGCGCAATGTACTGCGCCCCAGACCATACAGGAGTGTTGGGTTTTGGAAATTTTCGCAGGGTCGGCCGGGATTACCTCGGCAGCTGCTTCAGCCGGCCTCAAGCGGTCAGTCGGAGTAGACAATGTCCGCATGCCGAGGCGCAAGGGCAAGATCATACAGCTGGACTTGCTCCTGCTGTCGCACCAAGGTCTTCTGTGGAAATGGCTGGGTTCTCCAGGACTGGTCGCCGTATGGCTGGCGCCGCCCTGCGGCACATCCAGCAGGGCCAGGGAAATCCCGTTTTCGGGGGAGGACGAGCCGCGTCCTTTGCGGTCAGTGGAGTGCCCGGAAGGGCTCCCAGGCCTTGGCCCAAGCGATGCAGAAAGGGTGGCAAAGGCTAACGAGCTTTACCGGCTCACGGCCCGAATCTGGGACTTCTGCTGCGAAAACGACATTGTGGTAATCATAGAGAACCCCTATCGCAGTTTCTTTTGGCATTGCAGCGCCATTGAACATATCCTCAGGAGTGAACAAGCGATCGTGGTCCAGTGCGACTTTTGCATGATGGGAGGTTCGAGATTGAAGCGGACGGCCCTGCTGTGCAACAGCGACCTCATCACAGGCCTGGCTGTCACGTGTGATGGATCCCACGAGCACCTGCCCTGGAAAGTGCAGGAGGGAGTTCTCGCAACAAAGCTTGAGACTGCGTATCCACACCAGTTTTGTAAGCACTTTGTTTCCCTGCTGCTGCAGCATCTGACACAGAAGGGCTGTCGGGATGGTCTGAATCTCTTGGAGGCAGATCCCGCAAACTCCTCAGGAGCCAGGGTGGTAACGACACAGGCGAAGACCAAAAGGGCTGCATCGTTTCAGGTTATCCCCGAATTTCGCAGACGAATCAGATGGACAGTGCCCGGCCAACTCCGTAGTACTCTCCAGACTACACAGTGGTTGGCACCGGACAGGATCCCGGGCTTCAAGGCGCCAGGAGCCCCGCCCCTGCTGTCTTCTGCGACGGATGTGCTGGTGGAAGTCCCGTGGAACCCACAGGAATTCGTGGCGAAAGCCCGACTGGCCGGCCACCCCCGGCACCTGTGTCTCGGGGTGCCACCCACCCTGCGGAAGGCAATTTTGGCGTGTTCTAAACAGCTTGCAACCAAGGTGATTGAGACTCGAGCAGCGCAGTCACGGAGATGGCTCCAGCGAGCCCAGGAGCTGCAGTTAGCTGAAGACGACTTCAAAGCCAGGCTGCCCGAGCACATCCGCAGCAGCCTCCGTAACAAGAGAATACTGCTCTTCAAAGAGATGCTAGAAGCGTCCCACTACGCCGACAAGGCAGTGGCAGACGACCTGGCACAGGGTTTTGATCTTGTGGGGCATTTGGACCTTCCGGCAGGCTGGTCCACCGACTTTCGTCCAGCATTCCTCTCCCTGAAGGACCTGTCCCAACTGACGCAGGAGACGAACCACCAGGTCATCAAGGAAGTTGAGGACTCATCTCAGTTCCTGGAAGAACTGTGGCAGAAAAGTCTCGATGAAGTATCAAAAGGCTGGTCGGAAGGACCTTTCCGAGAGCAGGACTTGCCACAGGGAGCTGTAGTCAGCAAACGTTTTGCAATCCAACAAGGGAACAAGGTCAGGCCGATTGACGACCTGTCCCAGAGCCACATCAACGAGGCATTCGGGAGCATGGGGAAGATCGAGTTGCATGACATCGAGACAATTGCAGCGTCGGCCATCTTGTTCCTGAGGCACGCAGGACAAGGTCTGCTGGGTAAAACCATTGACCTGAAATCAGCATATAGGCAACTACCACTGTCCGAAGAAGCACTCAACATGGCCTACGTGGCTGTCAAGGACCCCAATTCGGGGGAGGTTCGCTTCTTTAGGCTTCTCTGCCTTCCATTCGGCGCTGTGGCGGCGGTCCACGCATTCATCAGGGTCAGCCTGGCTATTTGTCATATAGGAAACACGTTCTGGCACTTACCTTGGAGCTCTTTTTACGATGACTTCACACTGTTGTCAACACGACAGCTGGCCACTAGCGCAGAGGCCAGTGCATGTTTTCTGCTAGACTTGCTCGGCTTTGAGTTTGACAGAGACGGAGACAAGGCCCAGCCGTTCCAGGAGGTCTTCAGATCTTTGGGGGTCGAATTTGACCTTACAGACAGCAGCAAGCAGATAATTAGGATCCAGAATACAGCAGAGCGGACCAAAAGTCTCATCGAAGACCTGGCAGCCTTTCAGGAGCAAGGAGCCTCAAGCCCTAAGACCTGGAATCGACTGAGGGGAAGGCTGCACTTCGTGGCAAGCGCCCAAGGGCTTCATGAGAAGAATCTCTGACATCATCAATGCCCCCGCATATGTCAGGAGACAAAACCAAGCCTCCCTTTGCGCAGCACTGCAGGGGCTACGACACTACATAGCCGAGGCGTCGCCGAGGATAGTGCGAGCCCAGACCTCAGAGACGGTGTACGCTTTTACGGACGCCTCGCAAGAAGGACTCCAAGGCCTCGATATGGGCCTGGGAGCAGTCCTGTTCAATCAGGAGGGGCACATCCTGTGCTGGTTTGGCATTGTGTTGCCGCATGACCTTGCTGAGAAACTTCTGCAAGGAAAGTCTAAAGTCATCAACGAGCTCGAGAGCATAGCTGTTCTCCTGCTATTCATTCTAGCCCGAGAGTTTCTGCGGGGGAAACATGTGATGTGCTACTTAGACAATGAGGCGGCGCGCATAACGCTCCTCAAGCTGACCAGCGATTCAGAGGCTTTGACCCTCTTGAGCAATGCTTGCGCATTGTTAGAACAGGAGCTCGAGATGATTCCGTTCTACGCTCGGGTACCGAGCAAATCCAATGTGGCGGACGCCCCGTCTCGCCTTGACTTTACAGGGCTGCCACACAATTGCAGGTTCCAAGACCAGGTGCTTCTTGCGGAAATGGCCAAGCTGGTGAACTCGCTCGTCGGGCGCGAGGCCTGAAACCCCATGACCAAGGAAGGGACTTGCATTCTCCCCGACCAAGAGAGGGAGCTTTCGTTTCTCACACACCTGCAGAGGACAGATCTCGGATGGAAGCAGACACAGCAAATCCCCTTCCTTGGAAAAGATGCCAGTGCGTAAGCTTCAGTCGTGTTAGTGTGAGGGTGCATGTCATTGCAGTCGGTGCATGTGAATAGCATTGTCGTGCATGGAGAACCAATGAATGAGCATAACATCGATGGATCGCGTACTTTCGGCTAGGCGATGTTTTCTTACATGTGAAACATTTTTGTTTGGAAAATAAGGTAATCGTGCTGTAAGTACAGACCTTTATTTTCCGGAGAAAAATTTTCGAATTCTACGAATGAGAAAGTTTTTCGGCTCAGACCAGGAGAGGTCACAGCCCTCTCAGCCACAACCCTCGTGGAGAGAGTCCCGGAAAATTTTTCTGCCCACCCACCCACTCCAATTGTGCCTTACGTTGGGCAGTTGAGATGAAACGTGATGCCGGGACAGCGGGTCTTGATGAAGAGACAAACAGAGAATCAAGGATCCAATGGCTGGCAGTGATGGTAACCAATGTGCCGGTTGTGGATGTTGTGCTTTGTAGAGTGGCGACCACAGGAACAGTTGACGACGTCAAGTTTGCGGTTGCTGACGATGTGTGGCATCGCTCTGGGCATGACTTACGTACTTCCAGTTTCCGCTTGGAAATGCAGGGTCGTCATGTGCCCTACAGCACGAACCTCAGCGATCTACCGGTGCACCTCGGAACATGTGTGCATTTCGTTGTTCAACTCAACCATTGACAGGCCGCGCACTTAGGCGGAACCGCTGAGTGCAGCAGAGAACTCTGCTTTCAGCGCTTTGTGTAGCGTTTCACGGGGGAGCTTTCGTTTCTCACACACCTGCAGAGGACAGATCTCGGATGGAAGCAGACACAGCAAATCCCCTTCCTTGGAAAAGATGCCAGTGCGTAAGCTTCAGTCGTGTTAGTGTGAGGGTGCATGTCATTGCAGTCGGTGCATGTGAATAGCATTGTCGTGCATGGAGAACCAATGAATGAGCATAACATCGATGGATCGCGTACTTTCGGCTAGGCGATGTTTTCTTACATGTGAAACATTTTTGTTTGGAAAATAAGGACGGCTTGTTTTGGCTGTCAAGGGTTTTGGCTGAACTTCATTCAACTGCTCAAAAGCAGGTTGCAGGTTCGTGAACCCTAAAGCCTAACTCCATGTAAACAAACACGAAGTGCGCCACAGGCTTGTATCCAAGCACGCACCTGCCTGAAAACAGATCATTGATCAATCAAGCAGTATTCACATGGACCTGGAGCTGAAGATTTGTCTTTAGAGTGGGAGACAGTGACCATCGGAGCCCCTTGGAGCAGGCCGGTGTGCAATGGTGATAAGCTACAATGCAGGTTACCCCAATGGGCAGATCCAAGCTAATGGAGACGCGTTTGCTGCAATACATGGGCCAAATGGCAAGGTGCAAACCTTTGGTGCCCCATGCCATCCTGGCCACATCCACGCCCTTTGCTGCAATTTTGGATGATGGGTCTGTAGTGACCTGGAGCGACACTGATACTGGTGGTGACAGCAGCACAGGATCAGTTGATGGATGTGAGACAGATTCAGTGTGCACATGAGGCTTTTGCAGCTATCCGGGGATGGGTCTGTCGTTACATGGGGAAACCTTCCCATGGTGGTGACTCCGGTCGTGTGCAGGTACAGCTGCAGAACGTGTCTGCCATAGCAGCGACTTGCAGGCATTTGCCGCAATTACGGCAGATGGACGAGTTGTGACATGGGGACAAGCACAGATGGGAGGTGACAGCCGTGCCGTGCAAGATCAGCTTCGAGGTGTGCAGTGCATCAAAGGGGCATGTGCCACATTTGCAGCTCTACTTGCCAATGGTTCTGTGGTGACCTGGGGAAATGGGGCCTTTGGGGGTGACAGCAGTGCTGTAAGAGATGAGCTTCGGGACATTCGAGCGATCCAGTCAAATCATTATGCCTTTGCTGCCTTGACCCATGAAGGGCATGTAGTGACCTGGGGCAAGCAGGAAGCTGGCGGCGAGAGCAGGGCTGCACGAGCTCAACTCCAGAATGTGGTGGCTATCCAAGCAAGCACTTCTGCATTTGCTGCTATTCGTGCTGATGGTTGTGAGCTGGGGCAATCCCAGGTATGGTGGTGAAAGCAGTGGTGTGCAGCATTTGCTGAAGAATGTTGAGCAGATTGTGCACTGCGGCGATTCATTCGCAGCAATACGTCAAGGCGGATCCGTTGTGACATGGGGGAATAGATGTGCCAACACCGATGATGTGAAGGATCTCCTCCTCAGTGGCGTTCAGGCCATTCAAGCAACACACCATGCATTTGCTGCTCTGAAGATCGATGGCTCTGTAGTGACCTGGGGCAACATGGACCGTGGTGGTGACAGCACGTCTGTGCAGCATGCCCTGCAGGACGTGTGCCACGTGCAAAGCACGGGTGCAAACTTTGTGGCCGAAACGAGCAGTGGCCAATTGGTCCTTTGGGGACATCTGAAGAGGATGGTCCGCCCGGAGGACTGGTGAGTTTTTGAACGGAACAAGAGCCAGCGGTTCAAAAGTCTTCGACCGAAATTGAAAGCCTGCCCGCTTTTGATACTCCCAGGCCTTTGCCAAACCCAGTCTTCCAAATTGAGTCTTCAGGTGCCCTCGCTGTGACATCCCGGGTGCCCTGGCTGCACTATTGACTTTGAACCATGACGATTTCACAACGGTCCAGATCCATGTGGGTCCGAGGGTGTTCTCAGGACCTGTAGCCTCAATCACACCCTACAGTCACACCCTACACCCTGCACCACTAAATTTAAACCTGATACCCTAAATAGGTTCTTCGGCTTCTGTTGGTTATAATTGTGGTTGTGTTTTTGTTAAAACAACAAAAGGCCGAAGAATCAAATATGGCACACTTTCGTTTTTCAAACCTCTTCTGGGTATGTACTTGGCAGGTGTGATACATGTCCGTCTCCAGTCCCTCTGTATCTTCACCGAGATGTGAATGTGTACTCTGGACCTTGATCTACAATGCCCATTGCACCTAATAACCTATGTATTTAGTCTTGATTCCTGTCCCCAAGGCCATGGCCGAAGGAGGGTGTGCTGGTCTGGAACCCAAGGCAACCTCAGGCAATGACTGATTTTTGTGGCTGCTAGCTGGCTAGCCTCCAGCTGGCTGGCAGCCCGAGAAAACATGTACATGGGAACCACCCACTGAGGCCAGGGCGGCCGGTCCGCCAGCTCTGCGTCGAGCCCTTTTCAGAGAGCCCCGAACCCTTGCCAGCTAGCTGGCCAACTCCCTTGCCAGCTAGCTGGCCTGGTCCTAAACCCAATGCCCTAATGACCCTAATGCACCAAACCCAAAATCACCACTTGGTAAAACTTAGGGTTTTTAGGGTTCAGTCCTTCGGGTTTAAGGGTTTTGGGTGTGTGGCTTTCAATGGTTTAGGGTTGGGTTTGCTTAGGGCAATTCTCGGGATTAGGGCTCAAGCCTCAAGCCGAAGGACATGGTTTTGTTTACATAGAGTTTGGGATTCATGTTCGGCTTTTAAGGTTTATGGCTTGTTTGCAAAACACCAAACCTTAAATTTAAACAAAAGATGTTTCTCATGTTCTGCCATGAAGTTTTCCGTTTTTTTTTTAATATTTGTTTGGTGCATGTTCTTCTCATTGTTTTTTTTGCACCTTGTGATATTTTGTGTTTTTCTTCTCCTCATCATTATATGATTTTGGGAACTTTTTTGTTTACTTTTCTCTGTGAAACCCACAAGAACCCATGACCCCTTTAGCTTTGGCTCATGACCCCTTTGCCTTGGCAGGGGAATAAAAGCGAGTACCTGTTGTGTCTGAAGCAGCCCAGCGGGTCCCACCCATGCCGCCAAAGCAACCCTGGGTGGGGATGTACCGAGTGGGAAGGCTGGCAGCAATGGGGGGATGAGCACTGGTCCGGAGGGTGGTCCTTGAGTTGGTGGGAAGCCTCCCCGACTGGGAACAATGCTAGGCCTCTGCACGTGATACCTCCCAAGAAAGTGAGGAGGAAACGCCGACAGCAGAGCCTGAACGAGAGGCCGCGGCTGACCTGAATACAGGTGCCAGACCAGTTGTCAGTGAAGTTGGGGGTAGCCCTATCCTCCGAACAGGGGCAATAAGCAGATGCCAGACCGAGCCACGTACGAGATCCAGGGTAAGGTTAGGAAGCTCACCATCCTAGCCAGAGGCGGCTCCCATGTGGTTTACACCTTGGACGAGGAGCGGAAACGGGTGCTGAAAGTGGGCGAACCTGCTGCACACCACAATGAATGGGAGCTCTTCGCATTGACCCTAGACAGTTGGCCCCAGGTGTGCAGGAGGTTCATCCTCCAGGTCGAAGTACCGGGTCCCCTACCGACCTTAAGGCCTATGCAGTGGAGAAGATGCAGCCACCCGTTCGGCCCACCCCGGATGGTTCATTCCTCCAGATGTGCATTATGATATGCTTCTGGTGTGGACTTCGACTCCCGGAGGGTTACCTCCACCCCCCGATCAAGGGGAGCACAACTGGGGGTATTTGGGAATTTCGGAATGCCCAAATACCATCGCCTGACAAGTTTGGATGTGGCGAACTGGGGATGCCGAGAATAGCATGGGTTTTCCAGCCCTACCCGGCTGGCCTCCTTCTTCCGCTGGTTTGATCAGGACTCCCCCACCCTGAGTAGCAAAGTCAGGAGGTGGATAAACCTCCATCATGCCAGCATTCCACTGCTCACCAGCCTTCTTTTGCATGAATTAAAACAAATGGAGAGGCCTTGAGGGAAGTTTTTGCCAGGAGGTTTGATCCTCTCCCCTCTGGTGGCGTCCTGGGGAGGATGGTAGAGTCGAGGTTCATCCTCGCCACCAGAGAAATAGCCCCTAGCTGATTTCCTCTAACAGTTTGCACCCAGTGCACCAGAACCTTTGCAGGAGGTTTTGATCCTCTCAACCTCTGGTAGCATCCCAAAGAGGATGATGGAGTAGGAGGTGGTTTCCTCTTGTACCATAGGGCCAAGCAGGCCACCAGTAGGTGTGCCAGTACAGGGGCACGGTTTCACAACCCAAACACCAAGAAGGTGGTTTGCAGAAGTTCGCCAAACTCGCAAAAAAATTGAAGAACCCAGGCCCTAAAGACCCCTTCCAGAGACGAGCCTGCGCTGTCGACCATCGGCCAAGGGGGTCGCTGATGAGAAAATGGTCGCCTCGAAGAACATTACTTGCTGCAGAAAGCATGATTTGCTCCGAGCGCATTCTCTGGAGGGTGGTGGCGTTCTTGGGCGGCGTGGCTGCCTCCGCCACAGTCTGTCTTTGTTGGCTTTTTTTCCCGGCCTTCTTTCCCGGCCTGGTCCCGGCCTTTGTTTCTTTGTCCTGTCGAGCTGGACTTCCGCTCCTTCTCGTGTTACCAATGCAGGAGATGCTGCCGAGAGGGCTTTTTGTGGCCAGGGCAACACCCGAATTCATGTAATCGCCTTTGACAGCACGGCAGCGCTCACCAATCCAGCAAAGCTTGCAGAGGCAGTGGAAGCAAAGTTCACCGACAAAGCGCTTTGGGCCTCCACTGAGTTTTGTTTGGCATTTGAGCAGTGGCCCATCTGAAAAATGTTGGTGCGTGTGCCTTACCAATGAAGTTGGTTCAATGCGCGTGGAGCGGCTTCGAAACCAGCTTGCCTCCGCCGGGTGGAAGGTCACGACCTGAAACTCTTCACGGCAACTGCAAACTCAAAATCGCCGCCCGAATTCAAAGGCAGTTTGGGATTCCAAACGAGTGTTCTCCGCGTGACGGAGCATCCGCTGCCTTGTGCTCGAGACCATCTGCTCAAAGTGCCACGGACTTGAACGCTGCGAACATTTTTGTGCAAACCGTGCCAGGTGCTTCACTGCCGCGCCTTATCTGAGTCTGGACGGCTTGTGTCGCCCGACTGCTGTGCGTTTTGATCTGCCGCCGCTCAGGTACACGTCCTGAGAGAGCACGACGCTTCATTATTTCAAGAACGGCTACAGTGCCACGGCTTTTGGTGCTGCAGCTCACTTTAAACGTTTCAGGCCCTGTAAAACCAGAGTAGGTGCCACAGCATGGTCAGGGGGGGGGTGGGCAACTCAGCGATGCTCGGCAGGAACTCGCTGCGGGATTCGAGCATGCGCGGGCGCAGAAGCCGTCCGCACTTACGTGCTGCTGTGTGTGCAGTCCTGGGTGCCCATCACGAGTCAACAACCATTCCGCGAATTCGAAACCATGAATCAGAAACTACGAATCAGAAACTACCATGACTCAGAAATACTACGAATATGAAACCGCCGAGTCGGAAACTCGACTTAGAAGTAGCGCGAATCAGAAACTGTGAGTCAGAAACTGCCGGGCATCAGAAACCGCGATTCAGAAATTGTGAAGCAGAAATCAGAAACGGACTGTGGCAAGAAGAGCAGACCTTCCGCCCCGCTCAGCAAAGACTCTGGTAGTGACGGCCAACCACCCTTCCCCTCCCTGCTTCCTCGTTGTTTTGTCGTGGTTTAGTGACATCCACTCTTTTGCTTTCAAATACCAAAGCATCCATTTTGGCCGCCTTTTGGAAATGCATGCGTGGTCACAGCTGAGTGGCTGTGTACTGTGTGTCGGTATCTATCTATCTTTTTCTAGCGCCCCCTTTCAGTGGCCTGCTGTTGATACAGATTTGTCATTCGTCTTCGCGCCGAGTCCTTCGGTTAAGGCTTGTCTGCTTGCGCAGAAGAGGTACGAGTGGCGTTTGTACTGTTTCTTCGTAGAGTGATGACCTTTAAGCTTCTTGGGGCAGTATCATCCCCACGGTTAATCTTTAGTTTTCTAGGCTACTGGACAACTAAATTGTCCTAAGCACATCAGTTTCTCTCTCGTTAACATCCATCTCAGATAAAATAGGGTTTAAGGTTGAGGTTTAGGGGTTCAGGGTGTGAAGTTTAGGGCCGGGTTAGGGTTGAAGGTTTAGGGTTTAGGGATGTTTTGCGCTCTGAAGCCAACCGTTTGTCAAAGAGTCAGCTCCGTGGGACCGGAAGGCGGTGTGCTCCGTGGGAGTAGGAGGCGGCCTTGCGCCTACATGGACCCTGCTGGTGGTGTGCTCCGTTCCAAATCTGGGTGGCCCACGGAGGGTTTGCGTGCACGCAGCCCAGGGACACCGGCTTGGGCCGCATTGGTGCTTTTGAACGCCTTGAACTCTTGCTTGATTTCCTGTTTGAAGCAGCCACACAGCCCTAAACCCATCGAAGCCCTAAACCTTAAGATCTGAACCCAAGACCCAGGCACTAAACCCTAAACCCAAACTCCTAGACCCCCCGAGAATACATGCCCATGAAGCCATTTCTTCGTCAAGCACAGACATCGCTCCAAGACAAGCAGCGATGGCGGGAGGCGAAGATCACCCAACACTGTTTGGACTTTTCGTGTATGGGATGTAGGGCCCAAAGTTTCTTGAGATTTTGGCATATGTAGGTGCAAGTGGGGGTTGGACTCCAACGGCTTCTGACTCGAGGGTTGAGGGTTGTTGGAGTTAAGGCTCTTGATGATAGGCTTGCCTCGCGAGGTGTCTCGAACTCTCAAGGTTCATGGCAAAAACTCCTCATTGCGTGTCCAGGCTTTTGCGATGGCATCTTTCTTCTGATAAGCACCAAAAAGCGCCAGGCTAGACCATAAGCGTATTCCCCTTGTGTTTCGACATCCGTAAGAGAAAGCCAAGGTGCACACTCGTTGTAATCGTCACCGCCATCACAGCGTGTCTATTGGCCTCTCCGCGAATGCTACGACGTCCGGCGGCAGATCTGTTGAAGTTTATGCAAACCATCGACCAAGTAGGCTTCGGAGAGGCCGAGCTGCTGCGGAATGGAAGGACCCTCAGTGATCTGACATCGGGAGTTCCGATCTTCTGGGTTTCTATGAAGGAGTCGGTTGAAAGGCATGCGTTCATGAACAAGTCTCTCCATGGCGTGGCGGACAGCTACATGGTCGAAGCTGTAAACTTGTCCCACGTGTCCGTGGTCACCGTCCTCAACAAAACTGGACAGAGTGTTGAATACAGTGAGCGCAAGGACCAAGTAATTCTTGCTTGTACGCTCTCTCACATGAAGGCGATTTTGACCGCAAGGAAGATGGGCGCCGACTTCGCTGTGTTCCTAGAAGATGATGTCAGCTTCGACACGCATCCTCTCTGGAAGTTGTCCCTTCAGGAGTTGGCGGCCGCGGCTCCGAAAGGCTGGAAGGGCATTCAGCTCGGCTTCGGGTCGCCTCGCCTTGAGGCTGAGAAGAAGATCTGGAAGGAGCCGGGGCCAGTTGTTCGCTTCCACAAGTTCGGGTATACAGCTGGAGCTTACGGTTACATGCTGAGCAGAAAGGGCATGGATGAGCTGGTTGAGAAGTTGAAGGTAACGGTCTCTCCTGACGATCCGACGGACATCACAGGCATGACCCTCTTCGAAAGGACCAGGGCGGCGGATCATGCTCTGTACTTTCCGCTGCTGCCTCAGATGTACACCTCAACCATGATGTACGTGCTTCATCAGTGCCATCAGTTCGGATCCACGCTGCATCGTTCGCACGAAGCTCGACACCGAAGGGATGCAGTAGCAGCACGACAGCACTACGGCTTGGACACCAGTGTCTGTGGCTGAGGAAGAGAACAGAAGCAGTCATTAAGTGTGCACATCTCGACTGCTCGTTCTCCTGCACGTAGTTCTCAAGATCTTGTCTAGGTGAAGTTTTGCTCCTTCGTGGTTGCTGTACAGCGCAGCCTGCGGGGTGTCGTCTGGTAAAAGACATGAGGTCGTTGGCCGGCGGTAAGGCTTGCTAGCAGTTTTCCCCTCATGTTATTTATGTTTCCGCGGGAGGGTTTGTACATGCTTGTAACCCCTCCTGTGCAAAGGCTGACAGCGGACAACCGCAACGCATTCATGCTCGCAGCTGCATTCCGCTGCCCTTCACGTCCCAACCAGCTTCTCATGAAGTTCGGATTTTGGGCATGGATAGCACTGTAAAGGCTTCTGAGCATCTTATTATGCATGTACAGTGGCCCTTGCATGGGTCATGATTGTCCCAAGGTCAGCGACCTTAGAGACCTCTCTAACCATCATGGACAGCTGGCGCATCGTTGCCTCCAGTTGCCGTGCGTTTCGGCAGCTTGTTTTAGCCCACCACCCCCCCCCAACCCCCCCCCCACCGCCAGTTTTGTGGTGAGACAGCCCCCCTCTGTCCGCGCCCGCAAAAACCGGCCCCCCTACCCCGCTTTGAGGCTTCGGTGCGCCTTTTAAAGGCGTCGTTCCTGCACTCCTTCAGAAGTGAGGCGTGCGATGTGGTCAGTTGCCCCGGTTGCAGGGTACATGAAAGCCCACTTTGCGACTCGACACGTTGAGGCAACTTGCATGGATTTGCAAAGGAGCAGTCCAGACAATATTACCTTGCACGACTCATCGTGCTGGAAGGTGCCGGAAAATCACCCCGTTCCTGCACAAGCCAAACTCCGCAAATGTGCTAACCGCTTCTGTGACCTGCCATGATGATTCATTACTAATGCTGTGCCTGGTCCACCACGGCTACTTGAAACTGCTGCTGCTGCTGCTGCAGCAGCAACAGCAGCTAGAGTAGCAACGATAGCGATGACGACTCCTATTTCTACTACTCCTCCTCCTCTGCCTCGTCCTACTACTTACTACTACTACTACTACTACTACTACTACTACTACTACTACTACTACTACTACTACTACTAACTACTACTACTAACTACTACTACTAACTACTACTACTTCTACTACTACTACTACTACTACTACTACTACTACTACTACTACTACTACTACTACTACTACTACTACTACTACGACTACGACTACGACTACGACTACGACTACGACTACGACTACGACTACGACTACGACTACGACTACGACTACGACTACGACTACGACTACGACTACTACTACTACTACTACCCTTGCTACTGCTACTGCTACTGCTACTGCTACTGCTACTGCTACTGCTACTGCTACTACTGCTGCTACGACAACGACGACCACCATATACGACGACGACCATATACGACGACGACGACGGCGACGGCGGCGGCGGCGGCGACGACGACGACGACGACGACGACGACTACTACTACTACTACTTCTACTACTACTACTACTACTACTACTACTACTACTACTACTACTACTACTACTACTACTACTACTACTACTACTACTACTACTACTACGACTTGACGCTGTAGTTCGTGAGCTTTTTGGCAAAGAGCGTGCACTTCCAACCCCAAACGTTTTTGAATGGACGGAGACGATGTGAGAGCGAAGTGGAGACGGGAGGGAAGGCTCTCCGCCGAGTTTGCGGCTTGCATGCGGTAGGGAAGGAAGAGAAGGTTGAGTGGTAGCCTGATAGACCATCCCATTTTCGTTAAGGATGGAAATGTCAGCATGCAATTACAATCATCAGCCCATAGCCATAACCTTCAGACCTTCAGTCGAATAGCAACTGGAAGTGTCATTGTCCGGCCTGACTGGCGTAACGCATGACGCTTGCTGACTCCAAGAATGTGGCGCGGGCTGCCGCGGCGACATTTCTCACAGCAAGTGCGCTGCTGGCCATCAAGGTGATACGAAGCTTCGTCCTTTGTTGGACCAGTTGTAGGCCCTTGTCCGTCACCACGTCACGTTAATCTGGCCCCTTTGACAGGAGTCTTGAACAGTTTGTGAACCTTTGTAAACTTCTGACTTGTGATTCCTCGACCCACAAACGCCGCGCTTTTGTTGCAGTTCTGCAAGGAATCAAGCGGCGGCGGGGACCGAAGAACTTCAGGAGCTACCAGCCCGTGGCGCCCACGCAGGGCGACGACTGCACTCGCGACCGCTTCTCCACCAAGAAGCTGCCGAAGCTTATATTGTTGGTTAGCAGAGGGAACTAATTAGGGATTTAAGGGCAAGATGTATATATATATATAGATTATAGAGGGAATTAGGGATTTAGGGCTTATATAGATGATAGAAGGAATTGGGGACTCAGGGCCCTATATCGATTATATAGGGTACCTCATTTCCCCCCCTTCCCTACTAACCAACAAAAAGGAAGAGCATCGACGCCGTGGTGGTGGGCTCGGGGATTGGAGGCCCCCGGTCCCAAAGTAATGTCTGCGAGTTCGGAGTGGTGAGTTGTAGAGGGAGTTGGTTCCCCTCGTGGTTTTCCCTCAGTTGCGATTCCGCAGAAGCTGGTGAGGACTCTACCTGGCGGCCCTGCTTGCAAAGTCTGGCCGCGTCGTGGTGGTCTTGGAGCAGCAACTCCACAGCTGACAGTGCTGCTCTCCCACTCTTTCCCCAACTCCACGTGTAACGTCCCTTCTTTTGGGGCAAAGCCAACAATTCTGGCATTTTTCAAACCTGCAAGGCACTACGTGGCGGGCGGCTGCACGCACGAGTTCACGGACAAGGGCTGGACCTTTGACACAGGCGCCTGCTCCTAGTGCGGTTGGGAGGCACGTGCTTCGTCAAGCCTTTTGGGCATGGTTTGCTGTGAAGTACGCAATCGAGAAGCAAAACAGCAGGAACCCAGCATGTGGGAATGCAGGCGACCCTAAACTTGGGGCCCAAACCCCAAACACTCTGGCTCAGGCGTGCACTACGTGGGCCGTGTGGAGAAGTACAGCAAGCTGCTGGACCTGGTGTCCGATGAACCAGTGAAGTTTGCCCAGAGCCTTCTTGGTGAAAAGGCCTTAACCTCCGAAACCCCATCAAGCCACCCTAAACCGCCCTCACTAAGCCCCCTAAGCCACATTAAACAATGCCAAGCAGCCCGAAAACAACCCTAGCCAACCCTCAACGGCCTTTAGCAAACCCAGGAAACCTTAAGCAACCTTACAACTTCCCCAAAAAATGCACCAAATGTGAGTCGAAGCCCACACCTGCCCTAGACCCCCCAGCCTTGGGGGGCTGGAAGGTTTAGGGTTCAGCGGGCCACAACCGAAGGCTGCAGAAGTGGGGATTCCGGCAATTCGGAGAGACTGAGTATACCAAAATTTTGTTTCAGGACCCGGAAAGGACCCTGCAAAGTAGTTTCGGGTGTCGTGTTTGTGGCCCAAAACTCTGATTGCCAAACCCCAAGCCCTAAAACCGAAGAATCTAAACCCTATACACTTCGCTCTAAACCCAAAACCCTAAACTCCAAGCCCAAACCCCAAGCCAACCCAAAACCTAAAACCCTTTGAGACGGAGTCCTAAAACCCTTTGAGACAGAGTTTCAGGATGGGGAGTCCATCTGATGGCTTCGTGTACGACCAGATAAAGCTGGGCCAGGTGTGCTTTTGTTTCTGCTGAGGGTTCAGGGTTCAGGGTTTAGGGTTCAGGGTTTAGGGTTTAGGGTTGAGGGTTTAGGGTTTAGGGTTTAGGGTTTAGGGTGTAGGGTTGAGGCTTGAGGGTTGAGGGTTCAGGGTTGAGGGTTTTGGGCTGGAGGGCTCAGGTTTCGGGTTGAGGGCTCAGCTGATCTTAGGGGCTTCGCAAGTGCACGCACAGTTCCTCCCTGAATCTGTGAGGAGCCAGCTCACTCCTTGAGGGCGGGCCGGCAGAACTTCGTGCAGGACGTCGGGGCTGCAGGGAGCTGTCAGAACCCTAAGCCCCCCCTAAGCCCTCATTAAGAAGCCCTCGGAAACTCTTACAGTAAGCCCGAAGACTTCAAACCTCAAACCTTATGCCCTAAACCCACCTTATACCCGGGTTCAAGCAAAGTTTAGGGCTTTCGGGGCGTTTTGGTTTGGGCTTGTTTAAGGAAGGTTTCGGGTTCTTTTCCGGGCTCTGGGGTCCCTGTGCTTCAAACCCTAAACATGAAAAGCGTAGCTCCCCCCAAGTCGCACATGAACATAATTCGAGGACTTGCAGGAGCGCTTCCCGGCAGAAAAGGAGGCCATCGAAAGGTACGTGGACATGGTGGTCAAGTGCAACAAGGCCCAGGGTGTGGGCTTCGGGGGGGCAGCCCCAAACCCTAAACCCTAAATCCTAAACCCTAAGCCCTAACCCGCAACTCAACGCCTAGAAGCCCAGCGATCCCGATCCCAGGGAGCTGAACTGCACTTTTTCGGCAAGCTCTTCCCGCGCCCAGTGGAGCTGCTCCTGGACCAGCACCCTTTTACCCCAAAACCCCCCAAGTTAGGGTTTCAAGCCCTAAACCCTAAAACCCTTTATAGGGTTTCCCTATGTCAGTAGGGTTTCAAGTGTAGGGTTGAGCTTGGTCTCATTGGGTTCAGGGTTTCGGGGTTTGGGGCGTGCTCTGCGGGTTTCGGAGGTGTAAGGCTTAGCACTTAGGATGGTTTGTGGGACTACGATCTCCCAGTTCGCCGGGCTGAGGCCGGGCTAGAAATGGCAATTTGTCGGAAAGCACTCCAGAAAGCCTGGTAAAGCCGAGGCCCTCAACCCGAAGCTCATGACACCGAACCCCAAGCCCCGCTGCCTCTTCGTGTTCCCTTGTCTGGGGTAGGGGGGATGTAGGGGATCCAAGCACATTCCCAACACAAAGCCCCCTATGCAGGACTTCTTCCTGGGATCGAAGTTCAAGAAGCTTGCTGGCCGGACGGCAGCTGGACCTGCACAGCGTGGCTGAGGGCTTCGGAGTTTGAGGGTTTCGGGGCACTTGGGCCAAACTGTCCCCTACCTTAAAGCCTAAACCCGAACCCGGGAAGGCGAAGGAAGTGCTCGACGAGCTCTTCACCTCCGAGCTGCTGAAGTCGACCCTCCTGGGCCAGTTCGGCGACTACGGCATGTGCCTCTGCTTGGAAGGAAGGTTCAAAGCTTCCCCTACCTAAACTCCCCAAACTTTCACTACTGATGCTTGGGGCCCCCTTAAAGGGGGCCCCCAAAGGGGTCAGGGATGCCATATGGGGATGGAAGCTCAGGCAGCCCTCTGCCGCGTCCTTCTTCATCCATGCAGGCATCGTCGCCCACTACCTGGATGGGGGCTACTACCCCGTGGGCGGCCCGCAGCAGATCCTACATCCCCCTGGGAATTGTTTTTTGTGTTTTTGTCTATATAAACCCAAGAGCATATAAAATATGCTTTATTAAGGTTCTAAGGGGAGTATAGGATCAGTCGTGGGCTGATCCGGACGATCGAGAAGGCTGGGGGCCGTTGTTTGGTCAACGCGCCTGTGCAGAGGGTGGACGTGGCCCAGAACCGCGCCCTTGGGATCAGGTTTAGGGTTTAGGGTTTAGGGTTTTAGGGTTTAGGGTTTAGGGTTTAGGGGGCAGTGCTTTGTGCGCGAAGTTCTTCACCAATCCTGAACAACTCTCTTTACCCAAACCTTCAAAGAAGTCGCTGCAGTCCTAGGCTACCGGCGTGACCCTCCGCAACGGTGTCCAAATTTCTGCGCCTCCTCTGAGCAGTGATTGGCTCAGGGTTCGGGGCGTAGGGCTTCAACACCCAAACCGGAAAACGTTTAGGGGTTTCCGGTCTTCATTGGGTTTCTTGTAGGCTTCAGGATTCCGAGGCGCCGACTGAGTTTGCTCCCTAGCTAACCTTGAGCCGCCCTCTTCGCAACCCCAACTCGAAGAGCCTTCAAAGAAGGGAGTTGCCACTGTCTGAAACCATAAACCCAACCTTTAAGAATTGGCTCTGAACTCTGAACCGCTATGCCAACCCTAAACCCTGAACCCTAAACCCTCAACCCTCAACCCTCAACCCTCAACCCTCAACCCTCAACCCTCAACCCTCAACCCTAAACCCTAAACCCTAAACCCTAACCCTAAATGCCTCCCCCAAAAGCTGCAGCTCGGCCGAACACAGGCGCCTCTCGTCGTGTCAGCCGCTGGCGCCGAGGCGACGTCCAAGTTCTTCCCGCAGTTCGCCCTGCCTCCGCCGCGTGCCTGCCTTTATGGGCTGTAGGGTTTAGGGTTTAGCTTAGGGTTTAGGGTTTCAGGTTTAGGCTTCAGGGTTTTGGGGGCTGACGTGTGTTGGAGGTTTTGGGCTTGGGGCTCAGGCGTGGATTCGGGCATTTGGAGAAGCGAACCCCCAAAGACCCTCAGCCCCTAAACCCTAAACCTGAAAAACCCCTAAAACCCCAAGCCCTAAACCCTAAACCCCAAACCCTAAACCCTACACCCCAAACCCTAAACCTTCAGCCCAGGAAGCTGCAGGGCGGCATCAGCCACATGTATGCCTTCCTGGGCCTCCAGGGCAGCAAGGTGGCCTTGTTTGCCTTAACCCGGGGGGGTTGAGGGTTTAAGGTTCAGGGTTTAGGGTTTAGGGTTTAGGGTTCAAGGCTGAGAGCCAGGAGGAGAAAGGGGGGGGACCCGAGTCCCTAAACTCCTCAACTCCCAAAACTCCCTAGGTTTGGGGTTTGGTTTGGGCGGTGGGGCGGGGGGGGGGGGTGGGTGGGGTGGGGTGGGGTTGCGCGTTTTTGGGGGTGTAAGGAGGGAAAAAGGGGAGGTTTCACCTCCGCAAACCCATTCAATTCAACACGCCGCTTCGTTCGGCGGACTCCTTCAACCCTAAACCCTCAAACCCTAAACCCTAAACCCTAAACCCTAAACCCTAAACCCTAAACCCTAAACCCCGAAACCCCGAAACCCCGAAACCCCAAAACCCCACACTCCAGGAGGAGTTGGCGCTCAGCTCCTCAAACCTCTGGGCGCTGCCCTCCCCAGACATCGAGGGGGATCTTGCCAGGTGGGGGGGCCTGTGGGTTTAGGGTTTAGGGTTAAGGGTTTAGGTTTTAGGGTTACCCGCGAAGAATACGAGATAATTGTATGACCCAATAACAGTAGGGAAGAACATTTGTGTTTTTGGGTGTTCTGAGGTCGGGGTTTAGGGTGGAGGTATTCAGGGTTTAAGGTTCAGGGTGTAAGTTTTTTCCCTTTTGAACCCCAACCAACTCGTTTTGTAGATTGTGACCATAGACCCCTTACAGGTTTCGCAGTTTTAATTCTGCGAAAAAGGTCTCGTGCTCTTAAGGTAGACTTGATTTTGGTCTAAAACCTTAACCCTGGCGTCTCAAGGTTCTCGCAAGTCCCCGATCGCAAGGAATTGCGAGGAAGAAGTTGAGCTCCCATGTCAACCTAAATCCGAAACCCAAACCCTAAACCCTAAAAAGAACCTTGTGACTTACACCCTGGACCCCCTTAAAAGGGACATCAGAACCCCTACGACCGACAACCCCTAGATATCCCCGGAAAGCCCTAAACTCTAAACCCGAAACCCTAAACCCTAAACCCTAAACCCTAAACCCTAAACCCATTGAGGTATTATGCCGACCCCTGGCCCATGGTGGACTCTGGCTCGCTCTTGCTCTTCGTGGGCTTCCCCTCCGCCAAGGATCCAACATCGCCCCCCTAAACCCTAAACCCTAGACCCTAGGCCCTAAACCCTAAACCCTAAATCCGAAACCCCAAACCCTAAACCCCAAATCCCCAAACCCCTAAACCCGAACCCCCGAACCTCAGCCCCTAAGCTGCAGATGGGTCAACTCACAAGCGGACTGGAAAATCTGAGTGACTGTAAAGTCTACTCCTAAACCCTAAACCCCCAAACCCCGAAACCCCAAAACCCTAAAACCCCGAAACCCCAAAACCCTAAAACCCCACAACCCTGAAACCCTAGCATCGGGTGGGCAAAGCTAGCAGAGGACCCGCAGGCGGCAGAACGGCATCCGGGGAAAAGTACCTGCGTCATCATCACGGAGGCTGGAATGTCTTCGTTCCCAAATCACGCGGGGGTTTCCGGGCTCAAGTTGTCTTCAGCCCCCTAAACCACCTAACGTAACCTTTGCCTGAAACCCTGAAACTTCCTGTAAACCAGCTCAACCTTAAGAAGCCAGGTTAAGAGGTGAAGGGTTTAAGGTTGTGAGGGGTGGCTTTAGGGGTTGACAGCTGTACATTCTATAAGGTTCAGGTTTAGGGGAATCCTGGTTTTGAGGTCGGGAGCTTCAGCGCTTAGCTCTTTCGGCACTCGGTTCGGTATTCTTGATCACATTTGTGGTGATTAACAAGGAGTACAGCAATATCCCTACGAACGCTTCTCGAATTTGTCAGCGCTTCCGTCGTGCGTATGCTTGTAACGTTACCATCGTTGTGTTGATTACGGTGAGAATGACCACGACGGAGCTAGTTTGTTTGCCATGATCCCCTTTACCTGGAGGCGTGCTTCGGAGGTTTTTCGCCCTAACAGGGACAGGACTAGGTTCTGCAAGGCAGAAAGAGAGCCCTTCCTGAAACCCTAGGCCCTCGGCTTCGCAGCCCTAAGCTGTTCGTGTGTTTTCAGCTCTCAACCCCCCAGCATTATCCTCACTACACCGAATCCCTTTCACAGGCTCGGGAGGAGTGGTTCAGCAAGTGGAAGGACTCCAAGCAAGGCAAGCGAGGTGAAGACTACGAGCAGGTGAAGCGACGCTTTCAGGACCCGTGGTCGCAAGCCCTACCGCAACCCCAGAAAGGTCCCGAAGGGCTTCGGGCCTTTCAGCCAGCGATTCCGCTCCAGTCTGAGTCGGGTTGCGGGGCACAGAATCGCCAAGCGGTTCTCAGCAGGGGCTTGGGGTTTAGTAGGGGTGCCCGATATGAACTCTTTGACGGGGGTGCGAGCCCTGCTGGCTTAGGCTCCTAACAAGACTTTAGGGTTTAGGGTTTAGGGTTTGGGGTTTGGGGTTTAGGGTTTGGGGTTTGGGGTTTAGGGGACTGAGGGTTTAGGGGGGGACTGAGGGTTTTAGAGAGCTTCGGGGGGCTCGAAGCCCTGGGCCCTGGACCTCCTGTGCCCCGGCAGAGGAGGGCATGATCAAGGGCCTGCTGAAGCACTTCCCGCAGCTGGAGGGCAAGGCAGTGCCTCCAAAAAATTGCATCCCCAACCAAGTTGCGAGCCAACGTCGATGCGAGAACGTGATGCAACTTGAAGCAGCTCCCTAAGGGCAAGAAACTTTAAGGGAGCTTGGGCACACCAAAAAGGGTTCAGCTCTTCCCACCGATAAAGACCCCTGAGCCCGAATTCCGAAGCCCTAAAAGGAACTGGGTGGAGATTGTTTTTTTTTGGGGGGGGCTTTGAGTTTGGAGCTGGGGGGTTTAGGGCTTCGGGTTTCGGATGGAGGGCTTGATCTTGTGCCGACACCCTAAACCCTAAACCCTAAACCCTAAACCCCAAACCCCAAACCCCAAACCCCAAACCCAAGCCCTAAACCCTAAACCCTACACCCTACACCCTACACCCTGCACCCTACAAACAAGACCCTCAGATTGAGTACGTGGAGATGGGAAGCCCGCTCTCCAACGTGCACTACCTCAGCCGCGCGGCGAGCTACGGCCTCCAACATCCCCCCAGCCGCTACACTGCGACCTGGCGGATGGGTTGAGGATCTTCAAGGGGGGAAGTTCAGGACGTTTAGGGTTTAGGGTTTAGGGTTAGGGTTTAGGGTTAGGGTTTAGGGTTTAGGGTTTAGGGTTTAGGGTTAAGGACTTTAGGGACTCCAGGGGGTTGAGGGGCTCTCGCGTTTCCAGGTGGGTTTTTTTTCGGCGTCTTGCCCAAAGCGTTCAGAGACCGAAAGGCACCTCAGCCCTTTCCTTCAGCCCCTTGAGACTTTAAGAGCCCTCCCAGACCAACCATTTTTTTTGGGGGGAACTTTATGGGTGAACCTTGCAGACTTGCAGAGCAAGAAATGAGCAAAAGCCGAAACCCCTACAAGTTAAACCCAGAGCCAGAAAGCAACCCTCAACCTGATAATCCTGAACCCGAAACCTGAAGCCTTGGCTATGATGCCAGTACATGTACCTGTAAATAGTTGGTATAATAATCATTTAGGTTCAATTGTTTTAATGTCAGCTGTTTGTGGAATATTCTAAGTTAGTTTAAACCCTAAGAACCCTAAACCCTAAACCCTCAACCCCTCAACCCGAGATTGCTGGGGGCCTGCACCCCGGTCGCCTGGCTGGCGTGGAGGGGATGTGGCTCACGGGCCAGGACCCAGTGCCTTGCAGAGGGGTTCAGGTCTTGGGTTTAGGGTTCAGGCTCTAGGGTTCAGGGTCGAGGGTTTAGGTTTTGAGCGTGCCGGGGTTCAGGAAGGCCCCCAAGGTCCCGAAGCCCTAAAGTCTAGGTTCCTAGATTTTCCTACCCTAAACCTAAAACCCTAACCCCTCAAGGCTAAGCCCGAACCCCCAAGCCCTAAATAGATCCATTGTGGATTTGCGTGAATGGGGTTTGGGGCTTCGGCGCTCAGGGGGTTTAGGCATGGGGCCTGGTGGGGCGTCGAGGGTAAAACCTGGCGTTGCGTCAGGTTCAGGGTTCAGGGTGGGGTTTAGGGTTTGGGGTTTGGGGTTTAGGGTTTAGGGTTTAGGAACTAGGAATTTAGGTTCTAGGGTTGGCAGAAATCATCCCTCCCTGCAAGGATGTCACGACGAATGGGTTTGCCGGGGCACTGATGGGAGGCGAGCTCCCTGAATTTTGGTTCTTCAGCCTGTCGAATAGGGGGGCATAGCGGGAAGAGCCCTAAACCCCAAACCCCAAACCCTAAACCCTAAGCCCTAAACCCTAAACCTTAAAGTATATTTAGCTCTCATTATGCAGTCCCCCTAAACCCTAAACCTAAGTCCTACACACATGATGACCGCTTTTGGGGTGTGGGGGTCTCAAAGCTTGTTGAGCTGGGGACCTTGCGTAGCCGCGATAGGCGGGAGAGGCGTGGAATAACGCCCCTTCCCGCGCCCAAAAGTCCAGAAACCCTAAAACCCTAAGCCTTCCGTCCTGGCAGGTGTGCTCACAGCCCATGGAATTCTGGGCTATGGTTTCTGGGAGATCGTGGTGTGTGGACGAGAACCATGGCTGTCAGAGGGTTTTTGGAGTTTGGGATGTAACCCAAATCAAATCCTAAACCCGTAGGCGTTTTTGAGATTCGGGCTTGAGACCTCCGACTCACTTTTTTCAGACGGTTTAGGGTTTAGGGTGAAACCTGAACTCACAGATCCTTTCCTCGGGTTTAGGGTTTTAGGGTATCGGATTTAGCGTTTGGGGTTAAGGGAGAGGAGAAGCTTAGGATTTGATCACGGACATGATGAACCAGCAGAAGTGATCCTTTCGGTGGTCCAGTCCATGATCGATTCCGTCGTCGGTTCCGTGATCCCGTCCCGAATCCTGGGCACTGAAGCACGTCATAAAGGCATCCGCAGCAAAGGCATTCGGATACAACCCTGCACCCGAAACCCTAAATCCTAAACCCTGAACCCTAAACCCCCCAAAGCCTTGCTTTAGTTGCCGAGTCTTGCTTGGCGGCCTCGCCGGTTGGGCGAAGTTAGCCACAGGGCTGCGGCACTCTTTTCCGAGCTTGGGAGCATTCTGAGGTGCAGCACACAGGTGCTGAACCCCCATGAGACCTTTCCCAATGTGCCGGCAGAAGAGCGAGGTGAGACGGTCCCTGAAACCCGAAGCCCTTAGCCTCAACCTTAAGCTCCTGAGGCGCCTGGGGGGTGTGAGGTTGCCTTGTTGGTTTCGGTTCGAGGGTGTACGGCAGGCTGTTGGGTTTGAGGAAGCCTGTGCGGCTGAGGCCTTGACCTTTCTTGGGCATGCCTGAACTTCATTGAACCTGTAAAGTAAAGCCTTCTGCTCCCAAACTCAGAGGCTTGTGGTTTAGCAGCCGCACAAGTGCTAAAAGCATGAACACCAAGTGCGCACGCGATCAGCAGCCGCACATCGCAGCGGGGAGAAAGAAGTCGAAGGGCCCAGCGCTAACCTGGTTTAGGATTAGGGTTAGGGTTTCGGGTTTAGAGTTTAGGGTTTAGGGTGCAGGGTGTAGGGTGGGTTTCATGGGTAGCCAAACCCTGAACCCTAAGCCACCACCAGCCGTAGGCCCGTCAACGCGTTTCCGAAATTATAGGGGTCCGTATTGTCAGGGAGTCCTACTTATTTCGGGGTGTACACTAGGGTGTACACTAGGGTGCCCTGACTTTCGTAAATCCCAAGAGCATTGGCGTCGAGTTTTGTTGGTTTGGGTTAAGAGTTCAAGGTTCACGGTTTGTTTCTACGAAGCCCGAGAACCCCTAAGCCCCTCAAAGCCCTAAACGCCTAAACGATCCTTCTTGGGTTTAGGGTTTAGGGGTTAGGGTTTAGGGTTTAGGCTTGATAAGAATATCTGATCTCGAAGAGTGGCTCGATCTCGGCAACAAGTTGCATGTTTGTGATCCTGCTGCTCCCCTAAACCCTTGAAACCCCTACATGGACCCCTAACATAGTGCCTTTAGGGTTCCGGGCTCAGGGTTGAATGCAGTCGCACAAGAGAGAGGGAAGCAGACTCTAAGGACCCTAATGCCTCTAACCTACATGGGCTACGATGCCCTGCAACCCCACTCAAAAAGGCCCTTTTCTAGGGCTGGTCAGGGGATGATAAGGCCCCAATAGCCCCATGCTGGTAACCAGAGCTTGTGGTTGTAGGAAAGCCTGCCATGCTGGCCGCTTTCTTGGCCTTGAGTCTTGGGTCCGTCGTCGGCAGTCCACATCCAGATCGGGAGTGGGAGTGTGTGAGAAACCGGCCCTGTAACATCCGGCTGGACGCGGGCAACGTGACCTCAGATGACTTGGTCCTCGTCCTTGATGAAGACAGGGACAGCTGCCCGGTCTGCCGGCGCAGCAGCTATGGACTCTGCCCCTGGCTGTCGCAAGACACTGGACAGGACAGGACAGTTTCTGGGCCATTCAGACAGCCTAATGCAGTGCTTCATATCCCGTTTCTAGTAGCTTTTGAAGTCCTTAAACCTCAGCCAAGGTAATGTGCGAAGATGGAAACTTCAGTTCACAGTGGCAGTGTATGGCAGATGGTCACGGAGATCGCCTGCTGTGCCCTGTGAACATGACCATGTGTGCGGCAAGGCTGTGTGGAAATGGGATGGACTATTGCTGCGAATCACCACACCCAAATCCGGAGCTGACCTGCATCCACGGCGGAGGCCGCCGTACCTGCCCCTACGTGTCCATGACCGAAGGCCTGGACTTGATTATGAACGAGACGCATGGACTCATGAACCCCGGCATTTACACCTTGTGCCGCTGCACCGAGGACAACTTCCCCTAAACCCTAGACCCTAGACCCTAGACCCTAAACCCTAAACCCTAAACCCTAAACCCCAGACCCTAAACCCCAGGACAACTTCAAGTCTGGTACCGCGGGGGAATTGTTGGGCGAAGCGATCGTAAATGGTCCTAGCGGCTCGGCGATGCATCAGTGCATCTCGGGCCACGCCTGCCCTTTTGTTGAAACGAATGGCTACGGGCTAAACTTGCGAACTTCACTAGTGCAAGTGACGACCGTTGCTACCTGTGCACATGCCATCGACACCCCTGCAGAGCTTCGCGACAACTTTCGTTTCGCCTGGCAGCAGGACAAGGCCCGGATGCATGTGCGTGGTGAAGACACGGACGAGGGCAGGAGGTGGCTTGCCGAGCAGAGCCCCGGCGTGTATAAGCTTTGCTGGTGCGACAACAACACCGCAGGGGCTTGCGAGTCGCTCTCCGACTTCAATGTTTCGGCCGGACTCCTGAGTTGGCGTGGGCCGACAAAGCAAGACCCGCGCATTGTCGCCTTGGGTACCAACATGGACTTTCAAGCCTCAGGTGTGTGGATGACCTCCGCAAGCAAGGTCCGAATCCAGAAAGATTGTGCGGACCCTGCCGGCCAGGTGTTCTACGAGGCCACCGCCAGGAAGACAATTGGAGCCGAGCTGTTTTACAATTTTGGTGTCCTGGCTGAAGACCGTCTGCCCCCGGGCAAGTACAGCCTTTGCTGGTGCGAGCCCGCGTACGACCAAACCCCACCCATTGAGTGCACAGACGGCACCAACTTCTTCACCAACATAACGGATATCTTCGTGCTCTGTCCTGCTGGCCAGTACAGCCCGAACAACGGCCCCTGCCAGTCCTGCGCCCTGTTTTGGCAAGAGCCCGGGCTGTGGAGAAGCGCCTGCGCCTGGGTGCAAAACCAGCGAGTCCCCCCCCCCCCCCGAACTAATCCGTCATCATAGTCATCATAGTAATCGTGACAATCATAATCACCATAACAAAAACAATAACAATAACAATAGCAATAACAATAACAATATCAATAACAATTAAACATAATACCAAAAAACATAATATAATCAGAATAATCATAAAAATAATCATAATAATAAGCATAAGAATGATCATAATAACAATCATAATAATATTCCTTCTAATCATCAAAATAATGATAACAATAATTATAGCAATACAAATAATGGTACCAACCCCCCCTCCGCCCCCTCTCCCCCACGGTTTTTCCGGACCCTCGGCCTGGGCCCGACTTCGAAGACCCAGTTTGTGGGCTTCGGTTGCGAGCCAGCTTGCGGTTGGTTAGTAGGGAATGAGGGAAGGAGGTACTGCACCCTATATCCCCCTACATATACCCTTTAATAAAGGGGATGATATAGGGTATACCCTTTAATAAAGGGATGATATAGGGTACCCCCTATACATACCCTTTAAGGGATAATATAGGGTACCTCATTCCCTCATTCCTTATTCACCAACAACAAGCCAAGGGCGAGCCAACCCTAAACCCTAAACCTAAACCCTAAACACTAAACCCTAAACCCTAAACCCTAAACCCTAAACCCTAAACCCTAAACCCTAAACCCTAAACCCCAAAGGTGTCACGGCTGCCCAGAACCTCGCCATGGTCGTGGCGATTGTGATCTGCTACTTGATGGGCTGGACCGCCTTCTGGTTCCAGGCGCGCACGCATGGGGGGTTCTGGGGTTTAGGGTTTAGGGGTTTGGGGTTTAGGGTTTAGGGTTTAGGGGTTTAGGGTTTGGGGTTTGGGGTGGTAAGTTGTTCGGGTTTCGGGTTTCGAGGTCTAGGGTGGCAAGTTACGAAGAATCATGGGTTCTGGGTGGGTATCAGGGCTCAGTGTGTAGGGTTTTTTTGCTGCCGGGATTCCAGGAGTTTCAGGGTTCCGAGTTCCGAGCCCCCAGCCCTAAGCCCTAAACCCTAAACCCTCAGCCTAAACCCTAAGCCCCAAACCCGAAACCCGAATTCGCAAGCAACGAGGTGGGGTTTCTTGTCGACCGCAGTGGGCGGTGCATTGGCGTGTCTGGCCGAAAGGTGTACATCGAGGAGACTCGACTTTGGGTTTAGGGTTTAGGGTTTGGGGTTTAGGGTTTAGGGTTTAGGGCTTGCTGTGGAAGGGCGTAGATGCTGTGAAGGTTAGGATGCAGCAAAGGCTCGCAAGCCTCGTCAGGTGCGAGGTGCGAAGAGCAGCTCCGGCCCGATTGTGGAAGGCCATCTAACACCATTCTCCCACCCCACGCCGTCCAAGGCGGCAAAGCCACCCTAACCTATTCCTTTTAGGGTTTAAGCCTAAACTCAGCACAATCGCTTACTTCCAATAAAACGTCTTCCGTCACCGATGGTCAGGGACGCGGAGTGGCTTCGAAAGCCTCGGAACATGCGAAGGGCAGCTTTGCCCGATTGTGCAGGGCTATCCCACCCCACGCAGTTTCAGGGTTAGTGTTTCAGCCGAAACTGCTAGGGCCCTAGGGGTTCTCAGGAGAGCCCGGCCCACCAAGTCAACAATTCAAAGGGAAGGGGCCTAGAAGGCTTAGGGGGGTGGTCTTCGGGACCCCAAACCCTAACCCAAAACTCCAAAGCCCTAAACCCTAAACCTTAAACCCTAAACCCAGAACCTTAAACCCTAAACCCTAAATCCTAAACCCTAAACCCTAAACCCTAAACCTTACACCCTAAACCCTAAACCGAGAGGACATCTCCTCGACCCTCTCCAAGACGGGGGTGGGGGCCGCCATCATCACCACGGTGAGCCCACACCAGCTCTCCGATCGCTTCGGCACCTTCCCCATCTACTTCTACAACACAGGTGCGGGTTTAGGGTTTAGGGTTTTAGGGTTTAGGGTTTTAAGGTCTAGGGTTGAGGGTTGAGGGTTTAGGGTTGAGGGTTTAAGGCTTATAGGGTTATAGGGATCCTACTACGCTATGCAACCCTCCGTAGTCCCTGTCATACCCGACAGCTCAATGCTGAGCCCCAAGCCCTAAGCCCATCCCAGCGGCTCCGCGCAGGACACTACCTCCTCGACCGGAGGCATTCTGGTTTTTCCATTGTTTTTTGGGCGCTGTTGCGTGTCGCACATCCCAAGCAGCGTTCTGAATCTCCAAACCCTTTTAAGCCCCAAAGGTGCGGGACCCTTCAGGGACCCTTCAGAAACCCTTCAGGAAGACCCTTCAGTGATCCTTCCGAAAAAACCTTTTGGGGAATCTTCAGGGACCCTAAACCCTAAACCCTAAACCCTAAACCCTAAACCCTAAACCCTAAACCCTGAATCCTTGAAAGCTGCGAGGCCCGCCGCGGGACACCTCTACCGGGCGCGGCGCATTGGCCCCCACCGCCTGGAACTGCTCGACAGTCCTTGGGTTGCAGCACCGTCTCATGGGTTTAGGGTTGAGGGTTTAGGGTTTAGGGGTTTTGGGTCTTGGGGGTTTTGGGGGTTTACTGTAGGGGTTGATCTAATGGCGGGGTTCTGTCTAGTTAGTCGTTTATTTTGTGGGGCTTCCCCGAAGAATGCACGAAAGCCAGCAACCGATATTGCCCTGCAAGCGAGAAATGGAGGCCCCGATTCCCTCAACAACGAGAAGCCAACCGAAGCCTAAGCCCACCCAGCCCCTGACCTCAGGCAAAGGTGTTCCTGTGGAGAGCGCTGACACGTCCCGGGGCTACTTTGTGTTGAGACTCGCCCGATCCATGGCATCTCGGACTTCGCGCCATTTAGGATGTTAGGGGTTTAGGTAGGTTCCCCAATTCAGTTTGCCTTTCTCTTGGGTTGCTGTGGCGATACCGGGACCCCAAAACAACTCCGAAATCCCACGAGGCCTGCAAACTTCAACCCCCCGAACCTAAGCGCCTGCCTTAAATCACGAAAAAAAGATACAACTTGGGACGTTCCCCCCCTATTCTAACAGTCCTTCATAGGGACTATAATCGGGGGGTACTATAATCCCTAGTAAGGACGGTTCGTATAACGGGGACACAACCTTAATTCAGGAAGACGAACCCTAAACCCTAAACCCTAAACCCTAAACCCTAAACCCTAAACCCTAAACCCTAAACCCTAAACCCTAAACCCTAAACCCTAAACCCTAAACCCTAAACCCTAAACCCTAAACCCTAAACCCTATATAAACCCTAAACCCTAAACTCTAAACCCTAAACCCTAAGCCCTAGACCCTAAACCCTAAACCCCAATGCGGAGTGAGGTCCATAGTGACGCGCTCCCGCGGCTCCCAGTGGTGTTGGCACCCTGGCATCTCTGGCCAGGCGTTCTTGCTAAGGGATTTTATGTTTAGGGTTTAGGGTCTAGGGTCTAGGGTTCACTAGTTTTCGCAGCTTCTCAGGCACCCGAAATGTACCCGCCAATTCAGAGAATCCCATACCATTGAAGACATTGAAGAGTTCCACATTGACCTTGGCCCAATTTTTTCATTATGAACATTTTGCTATATAATAGTAATAAGAATAACAATTATTGTTGTTATGAATATATATATATATATATATATATATGTTTTTAAGGCTTTGCCCAATCTGATACGACCTTGCCCACTCTTGACATGGCCTTGCCCGCTCTGTGTATGACCTTGCCCGCTCTTTATATGGCCTTGCCCACAAAGTCATTCACAGGTAGATTACATATGATAGAGTGGTTTGCGGGTTGGTTCTGCAATCAATTAAGGGTTGAAGCAGGCTGTCAGCTGTTTTCAACTGGCTCCTGAGCTGATTTAAGAAGCTTGCGCCTCTGCACGAACCCCTCAACCCGAGACCCTAAAGCTCGAAGCCTAAGCCTGAATATCCTGCATTCAGAAGCCCACGGCAAGCTTCACATCCCCCAAAAAACCCCAAAACCCCAAACCCCCCCCAACCCCAAACACCAAACCTAAGCCTAAACCCTAAACCCCAAACCCTGAAAGCCCAAATCCTAAACCCTAAACCCTAAACTCTCTGAAAGCTGAGGTGGTCCCCTTCCTGGTGCTCATACCGCCACCTCTGCTTGTGATTGCAAGCCTCGAGTCGCCAGCCCTTGGAGTTGTTTGTGGATGTTTTGGGGCTTGGGGTCTGGGGTTTTAGGGTTTAGGGTGAAGGGTTTGGAGTTTGGGGTTTCAGGGTTTAGGGTTAAGGGTTTGGAGTTTGGGATTAAGGGTTTGGGTTTGGGGTTTTGGGGTTTGGGGTTTGGGGTTGAGGGTGTAGGGAGTTTGGGGTTTTGCGCATGGAGGCTGGGCTAGGCCGGGATTGCCGCCTCAGGGCTTGGGGGATTGTCCCCGAAATGCCCCTTCTGCTGAGGTACACGATTCCCTTCAATTACTCTGGTGGCGTCGCCACAGCACTTCTGGGCATCTTTTTCACCTTCCCTCTGGCAAGGACGCCCCTCTCTCGGGGCGCAGCGAAGATTCTACAAACTCTGAGATCCTACCCCCCTAAACTCTAAACCCTAAACCCTAAACTCTAAACCCTAGACCCTAAACCCTAAACCCTAAACCCGAAGCCTTCAAGAGTCTGGCAGGATCGTGAAGTACTTCCTGCGCCGGCTGCCCCCCATCACGGATAGCGTGAAGCACTTCCGGCGCAAGGACCCTTTCGGGTACCCATCAAAGTAGCCACCCTAAACCCTCAACCCTAAACCCTAAACCCTAGACCCTAGACCCTAGACCCTAGACCCTAAACCCTAAACCCTACCCAGTTGCATGTTTTGGCTAATGTCTCTCACAGACACAAGAGTGCGTCTGGAAAGAAGGCAATTAAGCCTGTTGCCGGCTCTATTGCATGCAAAGAAAGAGATGCTACCATTTGCCACGTACCACTTTCATCCATTTGCCACGTACCACTTTCATCTAGTTGATATACCTCAGCGCTGCACAACGTATTCATAATGGAGGCATCAAATATTTATTCAAGGCTATATGCGCTGGCTACATGTTAGATCTTCCGTGAATGACTCGGAGGAGAACCGCTTACGTAATGCTGTTAATCACATTAGTTTCGCTATTTTGAACAAATATGCAGTCAATGCAACCCATACAACTAATTGTGTTCCCGGCTGTATTGCACTCGCCTCCCCGCCAACAGAAATATATTGAAGCAACATAGTACAATTAGTTGAACTATTCTAATCAAGCCTTGTATCATCTGGTGTAAAACATGGAGTTTTATGAAGGGTTCTATTTCGATGGTTTTCGTATCTTTGCAATAGTGCTGGTTTTCATGAACCTATCTGTAATAGCCACTATATTGATTTGTTTAGTTTGTGATTTAGAGGGGGAAAGTGAATGTACTAGCGTGGCCAGACGCCGGAGCGCCCCAAAATGCCGAAGTGCCCCCCCGGTCTTGCCCCTGAGGTGAGAGAGCAGAATCCGCAACCCAAGGCATGCCCAAAAGGGCCCGACCGTGCCCTGACCATCTACCAGATTTTCCAGCTCATGAGCGAGTTCGAAATGTACATCCGTGACAGGAACCTGTACTACATCGATTCCAACATAGTGCAACCTCTCACTCGCCACGAGAAACTGTCCTTGGCAGAGCTTCTTGGCCCGTCTCGCGTCGCCTGGTTCGTGTCTCACTACTGGGGTACCAGGTTCAAGTACACGTGCGACGCCTTGAGGCGGCATGCAGAGAACGCCGTTTCCGGAAAGGACGGGATGTCCTGGCAAGACGTCTCCTACTGGATATGTGCCTTCAGCAACAACCAGTATCAGACACTGGGCTTGACGTAGAACAGATTTCCAAATTCTTGGGCCTCATATAGAATTCCATGCATATCCCTGGACCGTAAACCCTAAACTCTAAACCCTAAACCCTAAATCTTAGACCCTAAACCCTAAACCCTAAACCCTAATTGTCGTCGTCTAAAACCAACCTAGGATCTTAGAGGAGCTGGGGACGAGCCATCAAGAGTCCTCCTTCTACCTGGCACTACACAGCCCCTCCGTCCAGGGAACCTGTTCCTTGGGGACTACTTATGAACCTTAAAAGGCTTTATGGTTCATACCACCTTAATCGGAACTTACAGAAGCGTCAGGGTAGATGACCCCAATCTCCCCGTTCACCCTAAACCCTAAACCCTAAACCCTAAACCCTAAACCCTAAACCCTAAACCCTAAACCCTAAACCCTAAACCCTAAACCCTAAACCCTAAACCCTAAAACCTAAACCCTAAACTCTAAACCCTAAACCCTAAACCCTAAACCCCCCATTCCGTCCCCAAGGTATGATCCTCGATGAGCGGGCGCTGCCTCTGACGAGGTCCTGGTGTCTTTTCGAGCTGCTCCAGACGATGAGCCTGGAGAAGAAGCGCGAGGACTTCCAAGGGCTGCAGCGCCTCGTTGGCTCTCAACCCTAAACCCTACACCCTACACCCTAAACCCTAAACCCTAAACCCTAAACCCTGAACCCTGAACCCTGAACCCTAAACCCTAAACCCTAAACCCTAAACCCTCAACCCGCGACCCTACACCCTAAACCCTAAACCCCTAAACCCTGAACCCGAGACCCTGAACCCTAAACCCTACCCCCCAAGCCTAGATCCTGCGCCCTAAGATGTGATAGAAGGTTCCTGACGAACACCGGGGTCGTGAACTTCGGGCAGGCCACTACTGAAGTGGCCATCAACATTGGCAACTTGGTGGCCAGCGGAGGGCATGAAGGATGCGGGGGTTTCCGACATTCGGGGTACATTAGTGGGGCCCTTACTAGAGGGGACTCCTAGCAAGGGACTCCTACCAGGTCTATGTTTCGGGGTCCCTTATCCAAGGTGCCGGAGCCCGAACGCTCTGTCAGAAGATGCTCTCAAAACCCTTAGAAAATTTAGAGATCCCCTTTGAACAAGAGCACGAAACCTGCTGTTCCCCAAACCGCAAGCCCCGAACCCAAAACCCCCAAAACTCCCAAAAAACCCAAAACCCCCAAAACCCCCAAAACCCTAAACCCTAAACCCCAAACCCTAAACCCCAAACCCTAAACCCTACAAGCCCCCGAGCGTCCCGAGGCAAGCGGCTCGCGACCTTGTCCCTGGCAGATGCGGATGCCACGCAGGCAGATGACCGGGACACCATCAAGTCCCTCGTGATGAAGGAGAGAGACGTTCATTTTGGTGTTGTCTGGGTTGTTTAGGACGTTTTTGTGATTCGGTCTGACTTTAAACAACAAAGAACTGGTGGAAATGGTGCGCAGACGCACCCAGGGGCCTGGAGGGCGGCCTCTGCAGGGCCCAGTGCGGTGCGTAAATTCCGGGTCCAGCAGGGCGGGGAGGGCGGCTTCGGGGCTTGTTTGGGGTGCGTCGTGCGCGCGGGTCGCTTGTCGACCACGACCCACTGACGCTAGGGTTTGTCGGATGAATTGATAGTCTTCAGACGCTGATTTCAAGAGGTTCGGCCGCGGCAAGGGCCTTCGGCGCGTGAGGCCCAGTGAGGCTCACGATTGGGAAAGGCCCAGACAGCCTGTTTTTGCAGGGGCCCAATGAGGCGAAGGCTCGGAGTTTCATCCGTTGCCTTGAGATTCAGCTCGTGTCGCATTTGAACTCGGGTTGGGGCTGACCGTTCAGGGTGACCAACTCCTGAGGGAAAGTTTCTCTTGCATTTTTTTGGGGGGTTTGGGGTTCAGGGTCTTTCAGGCTGGGGCTTGGGGGGGTTGAAGGTCCAGGGGCAGAAAGATGTCTGCAGGAGATGGGCAGCTTCGATCAGATCGACAAGATCCTTCGCACCCACATCAAGGATGCGCTGGTCGTGTGCAAGCGGTTTGTTGAGGACGGCTTCAACAGCCTTCTGGTGCGACTCGAAGAGACGTCGGTTCCCATCTCCCCAGAGAACACGTGCTCTCAGGTCTCGTGAAAGGCTGCTCTGAATTCGGGGTCCTTCTTCGGAGAGAAGAAGCAAACCCATATGGGGCGCACGTGGCATCCTACGCGCCTCTGGAATTCGCAGGTAGGAGACAGTGAGATGCGAAAGGTTTAAGATGGAGCCCTGCTGAAGTGTAGAAATTGGCCAAGGGCGGATCGGGTCTCTGACACACTTTCAGCCCTAAGCACTCTACACCAGACACTCTCTGAAGTGCGGCGTTAGCGGAGCCCGAAGTTGCCGAAGTGGCGAAATTTTTTGTTGTACCAAGCAGCGAAGCCCGAGCAGCTGCTTCTGAAGGTTGCAGGCCGGGGGGGGGCTAAGCCCCCCCTAGCCCAGAGCAACTCGCAAACATGCTCAGCATTCTAGCTAGGACAGTGGTGTGAGTAGTCACAGTGCAACGACAACACAGCCATGGCAGTAGTACAGGGGTCGGAAGAATTGCTGATAACATTTCCTTATGGTCCCTTTACAAATACACTATAATACCCTCCAAAAGCCCTGTTCTAATTATTAAGGCCCCTACAGTAGATTCTTAATGGAGCCCTCCCTAAAACCAGCCACCCCGGAGGGGCAGGCGAACAATGTGTGGGGGAGAGCCGCAAAAGCAGAATGCCGGAGGCGACGCAGGAGGTTTCGTAGGTCTTCATGCTTAGGGTGTAGGGTTTAGGGTTTAGGCCTTCAGGGGTGTTTGACGGTAGAATACCCTTCGACCCCCTAGGGTACATGACGGGTATGCAAGGACCCTTCTCTCGCAAAACTTTGAACCCCCCCCCAAAGAGGCCCCCCGGGTAGGAGCGTTTTGGGCATCGTGGGGTCTGGCTACGTAGGCTTTAGGGTTTAGGGTTTAGGATCTAGGGTTGGGGGTTTCGGGTTTAGGGTTTAAGGTTTGGGGTTTAGGGTTTGGGGTGTAGGGTTTAGGGTATTTAGGTGAGCGATAGTTAAGGTTCGTGGTCCTGCTTCCAACGCTAAACCCTAAACCCTAAACCCTAAACCCGAAACCCTAAACCCTAAACCCTAAACCCTAAACCCTAAACCCTAAACCCTAAACCTTAAACCCTAAACCCTAAACCCTAAACCCCAAACCCCAAACCCTAAACCCTAAACCTTAAACCCCAAGCCTAAACCCCAAACAGCCCTAAGCCCTGCATCACGCTGTGCTCTGATGGTCGGGGATCTCGGTATTCGGCTCAAGGGGGATGGGTTGGGTTGGATGAGTTGTTGTCTGGACTAGAAGGCCTTGGTCAGAGAAGGCACGGGGCAGCAACCGCGCAAAATACCAGGGTTTAGGGTTTCAGGGCCTCCGGGTTTCAGGGGTTTCGGGGTTTCAGGGTTTCAGGGTTTCAGGGTTCCAGGGTTTCAGGGTTTCAGGGTTTCAGGGTTGAACCGACTTGCACCGAGGTACTGGTGGGTTGCAGCTTCTGGTCTGGGTTGCATTTGGGTGGTGCAAAGCTCGCCACGGAATTCGTGTGCACGTCGGAGCTTTGTGGGGACATGGCCTGGAAATGGTCCACTCCGTGCTCCTGGGCTTGACCTGCGCTCGCCTCAGCACCAACAGGCTGCCTTTCAAAGGGCTAGGGTCGAGGGTGTAGGGTTTAAGGGTTTAAGGGTTTAAGGGTTTAAGGGTTTAAGGGTTTAGGGTTTTGGGTTTAGGGTTGAGGCGTTAAGGTTTAGAAGGTCTAGGGTTTGGGGGTTTGGAAGTGAATGAGCCTTCACAGGGCTTAGTTTTTCGGGCTTCGGATTTGCCATTTATAGGGCCTCCCAGTTTTTGGGGTTCAAAGTTCGGTTTCAGTTTTAACGTTTAGGGCTGAGAGGTCACCATATTCTCGTGGGAGCCCACTACTGCGATCCCAGAAGCACCTGTAACAGCCCCAAGCCCGAAGCCCCCAATTGTTATAGAGTTATAGTTAACTCCAAACCTGTAAGGTTTAGGGTCAGGGTTCAGGGTAGTGAGCTCTTGTCGAGACGAGCACGGCCCTGACAGGCAGTCCCAGCGATCTAGGGGTTTGCTATGTCATAGTGGGATAACATTTTACATTTTTAAGGGTACTTAGACTCAATAAGAATAAAATTCTACATTTTTATTACTATCCCAACTATGAACCAGTTTAGGGCTTTCTAGGGATTTCGGGGTTTCTTCGGCATCCGTGAGTCCGTGAGCTAGCGATGGGAGCCGGCGATGTCAAGGCCTTGCCTCTTATACTATCGGTCCTTTTTAGAGATTATGGTACCCCCGATTATGATCCCTATGAAGGACGGTTAGTGTAAGGGGGAGCATCCCAAATGACACCCGAAGAACCAGGAGAGTTTTCTGTGATGCTTCTTGCAAAGCGTGCTTCAACCATCACCTTTCGGGGCGAGTGCAAAAAGGCCCCAAGCATCGGGCCACGAGGCCGAGGCCGACGAAAAGCAAGCGTTGCCTGACCATTCGACCCCAAACCCTGGTCAACTCTCAGGCTACCAGCTAAACCTGAGCCCTAAACCCCTAAACGCTCGAATTCCAAGAGGCCTGTTTCATGGCTTACGGGCGGCTCTTGGCCAGGTTGCCTCCAGCTCAGACAGTGTGTGAACGCACAAATCAACAACGGTGGCTACAGGAGAATCTGTAGGGAGAGTCTTTCGGATCTTGTCCTCATGCCCCAAGTTTCTCGTTTGGGGCTTCTAGTAGAAAGCCAGGAAACTATCTAGACCCTGAACACTATAACCCAGGGAGGGGTTTCTTCTTGTGATGAAGCCACTACTTGTCGCTCTCTACATCAGGCCTCGGCCTAATTCTCCTCTTTGGCAGGCTTGCGGGTCTGGGTTCTTAGGGCTTGGGGTTCAAGGTTTCGGGGTTTCAGGTCCAAACCCTAAACTCCACAAACCTTTTCGTCCGAGTAAGGCTGCAGACCGCCAGTGGCGCATCGTGAACGCAGAGCTCGGGACTCTGTGGTGCTGTGCAGCTTCAGATGAGCCGGGGGGGGTTTGGGGGTTCAGGGTTCAGATCTTGTTGTGTTTCAAGTAGGGAGTTGACTTTACGACATTCCCGCTCAGGACAAGTGAAAGGAGGTGAGCCCTGCAAACCCGGAGTTCTTTGTGCAAAGGCAATCGTCAATTTTTCAGGTTTAGGGTCCAGGGTTGCGCCTAGGAATCGAGGGGATAGCTTCTCCGACAAGATTTTCGAGGGCCCCCTGCACGACCTAGCAAGGTGCAGTTCTTACGCACCTGGGATCTTCTTGAAGCCTCAACCCTTGGAGCTCTCTTGCGGAGCCTCGCACAGGAAAATCTTATTTTGAAAGGTGTGTGCAAGGCTTCCTCAGTTCAACAAGCGACCGACAGGTCTTCACCCTCTTGCCCTTCGTCCCCCCGGCCCACGAACCCTAAGCACCCCAAACCCAAGTCTTGAACAGCCCTAAATCCGAAACCCCCAGATGCAAAATCAGGGATCTAAAGCCTCGCAGCCAGCTTCCTTGCCTCCATGTCAAGACCAATCGTGGCTCTCTCAACCTTCACTCATCTTCACCACACTCAAAGAAGAGTGCAGGTTTAGGGTGAAGGTGTTCAGGGTTTAGGGCCTAGCGCCCATGGCCCTCGCCTCGCCATCTGAGGCCTCTGGCAGGTTTCTGGTCGGTCGTCGGGATCTCGGGGCTCGCAGTGAGTTTGGGGGGGAGTTTGGGGGGGACTTTGCGGAAAGTTTGCCGGGGAGTTGGGGGGGGTTTTTAGGGGCGTTTGGAAGCACTTCGGCTTCGAGCATCCCAACAAGGCCGGAGTAGCCCTGAAGCTGGGGCCCGGTCCTGGCGCCTTTGTTAAGGAGGAGGGTTTAGGGTTTAGGGTTTAGGGTTTAGGGTTGAGGGTTGAGGGTTTAGGAACCCAACAGAACCCTGAAGCCCGACACCCCTCCCCCCTTCCCCCAAAAGCTCCCAAAAACCCGAAGCCCTAACCCCCAAACTCCTCAAACCGAAGCCCGAATCCCAAAACTCCGATAAGCCAAGCCGCCTCAGCCCTGCCGTTGCAGGTGGAAGTTGAGTTCCACTCGCTTGCGGCTGAGATGATCGCTTTAGGAATTTTGCTTGGGGCAGGAGTCCTAAACTTAAAATTCTAGACCCTTAAACCCTAAACCACACACCACCAAACCCTAAACCCTAAGCCCGAACCCGAAACTCGAAACCCAAGCAGGTTGGGGGTGGGGGTGGTAGGATCCGAGGTTTTGGGGTCAGCTTTGGTTCCAAAACAGTTTGGGGAACAAGTTGCTTGTGGTTGCAGGTTTGGGGTTTGTGGTGGAGGGTAAGTTGTAAGTAGAGAGCAAGTTTCCTTTAGATGTCTGCTGATGCCCCAAGAGACACTGGCAGGTCATCTAGCTGCAACGAAATTGTGGGTGGCGCGCCCATTGCTTCAGGTCCGCACCTTAGCATTTCAGAGACCAAGCCCTGAAACTCAGAACTCGTCAGCCCCTAGACTGGATCCGGATGCTCCAAGCCCTTGGTGTAGAACAGCACATTTCATGCCACGGGTTGATGTGCCCAACCCCAAAAACCCTACACGTTTCGCCTGGTGGCAGGCTCAGTGCTGATCAGCTTGCCTGGGCCTTGACGGGGCCTACACGCCCCTTGCGAGCTTATGCCCAGGGTGGCATGTTCGGATGCTTGGTTTGACGGGCAAAAGAAGGTAACAAGGACTTTTGGGATGCCTGGCGGCCTGGCGTACCCTCTTTCCATTGTTTTCAGCTTGTGCAGCTTGCGGCTTTCAGGGGATTGCGTCCCTTCTTCTTGGTGAGTCAAGCAATGAAGTCTGGGCGAACCCCCAGGTCGGGAGCCCACGATGTGAGCCTGGCCGTGGATGGCATCTCAACCCCGGCCTGGGACCTTGGGGGCCGTAACAAGGATCTTGGCGATCTCGGGCTTAGGTTTACGTACTTCACAGCTGAAGCGCGCCCGAAAGAGACGGCAAGAGCAACGTCGTGACATCACTCGGGTTAAAAGCGCCCTCGGCGCAACTTGAAGGCAGAGGTGCCGGCGTACGACTTCTTCAAGTTTGCGCGAGGTTTTCGGGTCTAGGGTCCAGGGCAGTCGGAACGGCATCGCGCGGAGATCCGCAGCCTTCAAGGTTTGTTTCTTTTTAGCAATGAGCACCTTCCTGGACCTGTTGCCTTGGAAGTGTACGCCTAGGCCTGCGTGCTCACTTCTAGCACCACAGTACATTTGGATGACATGTGTGAAACGCGCGAACCACGAAAACCGCTCTTCCAGCTGCTACCAAGCAAACGACATGAGGTTCGGAGTCGAAAGGCCCAGAACATCGTATGTGCCGATGTTAATGTTGTGGGGTTCGTGTACGCCTTGCCGGAGCCGTTCCCACATGAGCCACTTTTTTGCATTTCGATCTTTCCGAGGTCGTCTCTGCTGGCTGGTGGTAGCGGCCTTACTTGGCATGACAGGTTCATTTCATGATCTTAAGCCCTGTCTTCATCGCTGTCTGCCTCCATGATACGTCACGTTTTCTTCCTGTGGATTGGTGATGGGGCCCCTCCTGAGTTGCAGGAGAGAGAAGGCAAAGCCCTCATGCTAGCCACGAGTGCCTCGTCAGGGCTCTGCACAGTTTCCGAGATTTGCCTTCCTTTGCAACATGCGAAGACCCGGCACGCCATTGAATGGTACCATGTGGAATTCTGGCATGGATTTGCGTGTGAGTTCTTCCTGCCGTTCAGCTGCCCCGGCACAAAGTCCAACCTCATTTGCATCGCCGCCGCAGATTGTGGCGATGCCGGAATGACAGTTTCCCTATCGTTTGGGCCACCATGCCACACCTGCATTAAACCCTAAACCCTAAACCCTACACCCTAAACCTAAACCCTAAACCGAAACGGCCCCACCGGCATCGGCAACCGACTCGAGCCGAGCCTGGGCCCTTGTGGGACAGAAGGTTTATACAGCAACAGGGGCACGTGCGAAAGACGACGGCTCTCGTGCGCGCGACGCGTGAAACATCGTGAAACCACCAGGTGGAGAATGTGCCAGAGCCGACCACACGGAGCGTTCATGCCAGCCCTCGCTGTTGGCTGCGGGTTTGGCGTCGCACAAGGACGATGTCTCAGCGCGCTTGGAGTGCTGGCATGCACTGCGTAGGCCAGGCTCACCAGATCGCCCCAGTCGCACTTGTCCGTCTCCGGTGAGCTGCTGCAGTGCCTGTTGGACTCACGACACTGCTGCGCTCGAAAGCGCATCGCCCGAAGTCCCAATCCGGGAGCCGCCGTTTGGGAGCATTCTCGCTGACGCTTCAGCAGATGTCAGTGGCAACGTGTGATCCAAGACCAGCTTTGGCTTCCAGATCGTTTACCGCACGATGTGGCACTGCACGAGGGGCGGTGCTCTAGCGGCGCGAGTTGGAGACGCGGCCACTTTCCGTTGAAAGCTTCGCCTTGAAAGGTTCCAGCCACGGAGTCGAGGCCTGAGAGCAGCACCTCGTAGCATGGTTGGCCTTGCGGCGTTCATACCTATCAGCAACAACTAGTCGGTCGTTAGCGGCCGCTCTGCTGCTACACTTCGCGCCACAACGCTGGACGCCAAGTTTGACACCGATCGCTTGCATGGTGCATCGCTTGCTGCAGCGAGCGAGACAACACAGCAAAGAAGGGTGCAATTCACGACAGTTTCGCCGTTCCTGGCTGGTATAGTCTCGTAGCCTAGAGGTCCAGCGGCAAGCCTGGAGCGTCGCTTTTGCAGCAGGGTTGGTGGCGAGCGTGGCAGACGCGCCCCGCCAACGACCGCCTTTTTTGCGCAGGATTGCGCAAGCAAAGGAGCATCGTCATGACAAGCCGCACACTCTGCCATGTTTTGAGGCCAATGAATGAATGGCTGGTTGCATTTGGCGTGTACGAGACTCCCAATGTCAACGACAAGATTGACGAGCGATGCCAGGTCCGCATGACAGCACCAGTCACACACTGCGCGGACGAAGCGTTTGCCACGCAAGCGATAATTCGCCACAAAATCTCGGCATGTGCCCGAGAACTGGGAAAGCAAACTCCTGCATCGGACGCTATGTGCTGCGGTGGTGGGCAAACCGTGGGCGGCGCTATCCGATCGAGTGCGGAAACGAAACGGCATAGTGATGATCAGTGATGTGCGGCCAGCATCATTGCAGAGTCGGAATGCGCCGATCTCCTGTCTCGAGGGCCGTGGTGGGGACACGCAATGTGACTCGCTGCACCTGCAGCTTTGCAACAAGCAGGCCCGCCGTAGTGTCGTCGTCCAGCAACACCCGGAGGTCGAGGGGCCCGCAGCTGATTCGCGCTTGGGGCGGGCGGCGCAGTGTGCTGGGTCGAGGGGCATTTGTTGCTCGAGGGGCGCTTGCTGAGCCTGTTGCTGCGGGGGACTGGTGCTCAGGGTCTCTCAAGGCGCGCAGGGTCGGCCGCGGCCTGCGCCCCAGGGTGCGCGTCCCAACTTCCCTGTGCGTCGGCAACACCGCGTGCGTCGTCGCGCAGCCCCTGTGAACCCATGCGCCTCGCACAAACACCTGTTCACGGCGGAGGAGCTCGTGCCAGGCGACTTAGCAGCATCCTGTGAATCCTGTGGGGGCCGTCTGTCGTGGCGGCGATTCCGCCTGGGCAGGATGGTTGTTCTGACTACGCTGGTGGGGGGCGTGCGAGCGCTCGTGTTGGGCGATGTGTTCTGTCGCTTGGTAGCGCACTCTCTGGCCCGCGGGCTGGGCCCGAAACCGTCGTCCAGGAAGTCCAGGCCGCCACCGACGGCGATCTTCCGCCTGACGATCTTCAGCATAGACAGGGTGGGCAGGTTTTCTGTCTAAACTAGCAGTGCTTTCTACGACCAGTCCGGGATTGGCCACGACCCCTGTAGAGACGGCCTCCATTCCGGTGCTTCGTGCAAGCGCATGTGAGCCAAAGCTCGTGCGGGTTCCGCATATCCACCATTGCAGCGCGCGCACGCGCAAGCAAACGAACGAAGATGGACGCTTGAGGTGGGTGGGCGCTTGCGCCTGGCGGCATTCGCGAGCACCACACTTGCGCGGGCATGGCAACCGTCGCGGGCTCCCCGTCACGCCGGACTCAGCTGACAAGCGTGGCGTCAACCGCGAGCTGTTGGCAGACAACTTCGCTGCGCCGTGCGACGTGCACGAAAGCATCAAGGTTCATGTCGGCGAGACGTACATTGAGGGCAACCCGTGCTCCAGCTTCGCGGCAAACTTGGCCAGTGAATGCGGCGCAAGAGCACTCGGAAAAGGTCTCTGGGAACGGTGACATCCGCATGTGTCGGCATGACACAAATGCAGCGGCTTGCATGTGGGTCTGCTTGCGACGGCAGCAGTGCTTGGAAAGCAGGAGAAAAGTTTGCAAAAACCTCCCTGCAGACTCGCACGCTCAAGGGGCTTCCCCTCGCACACAAGACTCCAGATCGGGGCCCATGGCGACACCGTTGCTCGATGAAGCCTTGGTGCAACCGCTGCAGCAAAACCACCCGGCTCTGGTGCCCAATTCTGATGCGCGAGCTCGCTCCGCCGCGCGCTCGACTGTCCTCGTGACCCTGCCGTTGCCACGTCGGACCCTCCTGTACCCTCGTGCTGAACTGCTTTGCCCTCCTTGCCAACCTTCGTCCCGGGCCCTTCTGGCATCACTGCGGAAATTCTCAACGTTGTCCTCGTCGATGATGATGACTCACGCCAGGCTTGCTCCGATTTTGTGTCCCAAATTGCATATGCTCGTGTGCCAGATGAGTGAGTGAGACCTGCGGCTTGCAGGTCTCACTCACTCACTCGTGTGCCAGATGACATGATGCCAGCCCTTGGTCTCGGGCGTGTCGTCGCGTTTGTCCAACCAAATGCAGGAACGCGATGGCATCAGTCGAGGCGGTGTTGCGTGAGTTGCGGGACGTTCCCGAAGCGGCGGCGCTCTTGCCCTTCGCGCGTTTCTGTTTCTGGTTGGCACGCACATCCACCTATGTTTGGCAACAAAGTGCGGCCGCCATCTGGAACAGGGCCGGGGTCGTCCCTGAGGGCTTGCAGGCCGTTTCCGCCACCTCCCGCATTTGGTTCGGGGATCCGTAGCTTGCCGCTGCCGAGCGGGGCTCGTGTTGCTTGGGACGCCATTCGGCGCTCCCGAGTTCGTGCACGCACATTTGATCACTTTTGCAAAAAGCTCTGGAAGAGCAGGCCGTCCTCAACAATTGCCAAATCTGCACGACACACACGTCGCATGGTTGCTCCTGTCTTGCTGCGCGTGCACGCAGGCACAGTATGCCCTCCGCACCCCTCTTCTGCTAGCACCCACGAAGAGGCTGTTGCGGTGCCTCGACTCTTTCCTGTTTGCTGATGCTGCTAAGGGCTTGCCCGGACAAGTTGCCGCTCGTGTGCATTTGGCTCTACGCCATGGCGGTCTGGGGCTGCGGGCTGCCCGCGTCCTGGCAGGACCTACACGGTCAGGCGCCGCCTCTGCTTGGCGACGACGACCCGCAGCTCGACAACACACGTGGCTTTTGCAAGCGAGCCCTGTTGCGGGAATTGGATGCCTCCTCCGCAGCCCTGTTCGACCCCCAGGCCAAGCTCTGGAATCCTCGTTGTTCCGTGAGTTGCTTTTGCGTAGGCTCCGTTTGCAGCTCCCGCTCACTGCAGCTAGTTGCCGGTGCCACCAGCCACATGCTGTTTGCGGAGGCCACATTGCAGCCTGCTCCAGATCTTGTGTTTTGCTCTCACGTCGAGGCCCGCTCGAACGAGCGGCTGCCATAGTTTGTCGGGAGGCTGGCGCCACTGTCGCGACGCATGTCCTCGTATGTGACCTGAACATCGTCCCTGTCCGTGCGGATGAACGATGAATCGAGGCAGGAGCTGCCGGGCCACCTTGTTTGTCAGGCTGCCCGCTCGATGTCGGGCCCGAGCAGCAGGGGCGTGCACTTCCGCGTTTGCGCTGCGCTGGTCGAACCACCGCTGCCAGCTAACGTTGATGGATAATGGCTTCTCATCAGCGACATCGGTGCTGACTCCGCGGAGAAGCGCCTTTGCCAGTCGCATGCCGTAGGTATCCGTAGGTAATGTAGGTATGCATGGGTGGTGCGTGGCGCCGGGCTATTTCACTGGGACCGCGAAAGGGATGCGTGCCCATGTCCGGACTGCCTTAGACATGGCCCGCTTGATGGCTTTGCGCAAACCCGATGGCGGTGTGCGGGGCATTGCGACGGGCGATGCCTTTCGCCGCCTCGTCGCCCGCACGCCTGCCAAGCAATGGGCGACCGTGTTTGACGAAGCCACGCGCCCATACCAGTTTGCGCTGCAAGCGTGGGCGGGCACGGATGCACTCGCAGCTCACGTGCGGGTCGCACGTAGCCGGGATCGCGGACAAGCCGTCGGCCCAGCGCGGGATCGTGGCGCTGGGCACGCCGGTTGGACACGCCGATTTCGTCCAAGCACCGGCCTCAACTCCCAGACCTCCAGTGCGCCTGGCTGTTGCTGTTGTTCCGCGTCGCCCTGCGCCAACCATGCCTTGCGAACGCTTTCGCCTTCGGAGTCGGCATGCTATGCTCGGCGCACGACCAGGCAATCTGGGGGGCACTCCAAGCGTGTTTGGGGGTGTGCCTCCGGCAGAAGCGCTGCGGGCCTGGCCACTTGCATCGCTGCCAGCTGTCTATGGCGGACGTGGCTTGCAAGTCCACACTCCAATCTCAGACCAGATTCCAGATTTACCAGTTCAAAAAAAATGTGGAACAAATTGCTAAAAAAACTTCTGACAACACGAAAACATGTCTCAACACCCCGGTGTCTCGCTCGCTTCGCTCGCCAGCTGGATTGGCAGTCGGCGGAGCGGACGGCTGCTGTGGACCGCTGCTTGGCGGCTCTGGAGCAGGGCGCAGAAAGCACAATTCCTTGCTTGCGTGTGTGGGGACCACGCCCTGGGGCTTCCCCCCGCACGGCCACGCTGGGGGGCGGGGGGGGGGGAGGCGTTGTGCTGCGATGCCACTCTCGTCTCCCGACTCACGCGGACAGGGCGTCCACAGCCGGGCGCCGCTGATACGGACGGCGCCGTGCTCCGGGTGGCCGAACGCCACAAGCGGTCCACCTACCCAAAGCTCTGCAGTGCGGGGTCTCTTGGTCCTGGGCGCGGAGATCGGGGGGCGCTGGAATGACGAAGCTGACAAAATAAAAAACTGGCCGCTTCATGCACCACCTCCCTTAGTGCCGCCCCGAGGGCCCACACCATCTCTAGCACCAGCTCACCCGGAGGAGACACCAGGCCCGGGGACACTTTTTTTTAACCTCAGGTCATTGATGGTGCGGTTTTTAGGGGGTTGTTACTGACCCTTGGACCGTTGCGTCAAGACCACTGCTGCCCTAGTTCTTCTGCATCATGCACAACATTTTCTTCTCGCGTTTTTTTCCGCCGTCGGCGGGGTCATGCGGGTCTAAGGCCGCAGCGGCGGAAGGCCGGGCCCAGCGCAGTCGGCCAGCGCCAGGACGGCTCCAGAGGAGGTGCCGCGCTGAAACCTTTGCAGTCCAGCCGCGGTTGGGCCCAGGGCAGTCTCCGCCACGGCCACTTGCACCGCGACGGACAACAATCCCCACCACCGACGCGCCCAGCCGCTCGCCGCGCTGCGGCGCGCAGCAGCCAAAGCGCGGTAACCCCGCAACCGTGTCAAGGTCCGCAGGAAGTTGCGGGCCTGGTCGTTCCAGCGCCCGCCAACCTCGTTGCCGAGGACTAGCAGGCGCTGGGGCCCGGACCCACACAGCTCGGTGTACGCGGACTGCTTCCGGCGCTCGGCATGGCGCAGCGAGGCCCCATCAACTATGGTGCGTTAGGGGCGACACGATGGTGGCGTCACAGCAAAGGGCACCTCCCCAGCTTGTGGCCCCGTAGCGCCAGGTCCATGCGACGCTGGATGGCGCTGGTCCCCCGCACGCTCCCGGTACGGTGGTCCGTGCAGCAGCTGCTGCGGGGCGACATGACCTTCCGGGCCAACGGCCTCGCGAGCAACGCGAACCCAGCGCTCCACGACTTTCGCCCGCCTGCCAGGCGGCCCGGCCCGTGCGCAGGCATGCCAGAGCATGGTCGCCGAACGGGATCCTGCGCCCCCGCAGCAGTTGGGTGCGGGCGATTTGCATGGCCGGCGGTGGGACTGTCAGGCCTGGCTCGGAGGGTACTGCGGAGAGCCAAGCTGCCCGTTCGTTTAGGAGGTCCTGGAATGCCGCAATGCCCATTGTTGTCCGCTCTCTCACGCCTAACTCCACGTCACGAACAGATAGGACATTCAATTTTCATTTTTTCCCGCGGCTCATTTTTTTTTTTTTCTTTCTCGCGCCTTTTTGCCAACGTCCAATGCGGTCCCTGTGCTCTAGCCCCAGCTGGGCGACATCCTACGGGCAACAGGCAGCGGGCGGTCATGCCAGGCGGCTGGCGTGTGGTGGCTGTGCAGTTGAGTTTGTGAGGATGTCGCTCAGGGGCGGCAGCTCCCCATCGACATTGGCCGTGCCTGTGACAGGCAAAGAGAGCAGGCTTCATTTCCGCCTGCAAGGCAGCTGTCCCGCTGCATCAGACTACGCCGCCAGCGGCAGGCTTACTACCTGCATCGAAGCGCCAGCACGTCGCCTGCACGTCGCCTGCACGTCGCCTGCCTGGCTACGGGCGCAGCGGCAAGCGACTAGGGCCCGCAGGCCGCAGGGCCTGCGAGCTCAAGCGCCCGCTCGAGGGTCGTCAGCGACTCGACGAGCACCCCCCGTTTCCCCCACGTACATGGAACTGCCAGCTTGAAGCATCCACCATATAAAGACTCCAACTTATTGTTGGATGCATGCACGTGACCCGGGTCTTGCACTGTCGCCTTGGACGTCGGAAACAGGTGAGTGGACAACAACTTAACCCATGGGGATTTTCCAATGCATTGGACCTTCCGCACGGTTACCCTGATTCCTGGTTGCAAAAAATATTCTTGGAAACTGTCGGATGATCAGGTCGGACTGTGGCTATGTTCTCGGCCAAGACCTCAAACGGAGTCGTGCCACGCTGAACTCGGCCATGCGGCGTCGCCAATGGCAGGTGATCCCACCAACTTCGGTGGTGGCTGTGCTGGAGCCTTGGGTTTCTGCCTTGCTTCTATTTGCTTCTCATACTGGTTGCTTGGACCAGCAAGTGGTTTAGCTGAGGCGGTCGGAGAAGCCTGGATAGGTAAGCCGGCATGTTTGGGAATTACGCAGCTGACAGCAGATGAGCTTTATTCCGTGATGTGGCCACCATGGTGTCCATCCATGTTTTTGCTTGCTGGTTTGTGGCTCGAGTTAATGTGTCATTTGTCATATGCAGTTCATGCGCCCGACAAAATTTTGTAAGTGCCTTTGAGCCGTTCGTCGATTAGGGATGGGGCCGACATCAACAACAAGAACAGGATAACGGAACAGCGCCTTCCTTCGCCTTCATTGGTTCAAGCCATGGCCGAAGTTGCATTAAGCTTGAAGGCACACGAGTGCCGCGAATTTCATGTTCTACGTAACCAGGGATGCTCACACAATCAGGGCTGCTCACGCAACGGCTCACGGGACGCTGAAAACAATAACTAGTTAGACCGGCCATCCTTGCAATGCTGATTGTTTTTGCGGTGAACACTTTTCCGCAGGACGCAGAGCGCTGGTTGCAACATCTACTCCAGCCGCAACGAAGTCAGGGATGCCTGGAGCAAAGGAAGCAAGTCGAAGCAGCACGCGCAGCAGCGTGGCTAGGGCAGCTAGGGTTTCGATGGGTCCGGCTTCGAAAGGGGTCTAGGAGAGTCTAGGAGGTCTTGGATCATGAGTTTGGCCCCGATGAGACTCAGAGGGATGGACTGTGCTCGACTGCCTGTTCCGAAGCCTTGCGTTCTCACGGTTGAGGTTCATTCAGTCGTTTTCAGCGTATTTTTCAGGAGCAGGTAGGAGCGCAAATGCCCCCAATAATTCGGCGCAACAGGGATCCAACCGTGACCTCATTCGTGGGCGGACCTTCCAAGAAACCAAGTTGGTCCTGGATTATGCCGACCGCATTCGCCAAGCCGAGGCCGAAGGGAATGTTGCCCTGGATGTGCTTCACACGGCCATGACCGGGGTTGAAGATTTGAACTGACGACGCAGGCGGAGGAAGAGCTGAACGTGAACTTCATCATGCTCCTTGCCATCCTTCCGGTCCCTGCCATTGGCTGCTGCTGTCTGGTGCCCAAGCCCCACTGCTCAACCCAGGCTGTCAGGGGCTGCGCTTGGCGAACTGCGGCTGACTCGGCCCACGATGGCCGCCCGACGTGGGAAGGGTCAGTTCCTAGCATGGTTCAGATGTTTGATTTTAGAGGTCGTTCTACGATTGAAGTCCGGCTTTTTGGCGTTAGCTTGGTGCCTGCAATTTTGCAGACGAGCAACGGGACCTGGATGCTTCTTTGTTTGCAAAAAAGCACCTGCCGTGCCCTGCGCAGGTGCCAGAGGTGAAGAGGCAGCTTCAGTCACTGGTGGGAGAGCAGGGTTGGCCCTCGAAGCTGGTGTTGGAAGGTGGGGCTTTGGGGAGCTGGGCCCGAAAACTTAGACATGGTACCGGTAACCAAAATGCTTCCCCCCGAGGTCCCTAGGCAGCCTGTAGTCACTGCAGCCCCCCCTCGAGGCCTCGAAGGGTTGAGGGCGGTTCGGGGCTGGAACTGTGGCCTTGTGCAAGACTTGTGTCGGAGCCTTGCGGGGGCTGAGTCGACCTTTGCCAGAAGAGCGATCAGCTGGGCAGTTGTCTGGCAGCAGACCTGGCAAGATCTTGCCCAGATTCACCAGCTAAAGCCTACAAAGCACATCCCAGCACTTTTGACTAATCGGCGCACAGCTCATCACCGGCTCATGGGCCAGTTTTCAGGGTGACGAGTCAGTAGAACCCTTGCGCCAACGAGCGGAGCCGCGTGTCGCAACTGGGGAATTATCCGCCCAACACCCAGGCTCGTGTACCGGAGCCTGCTCCGCGGGCGCCAGCAGGGTTGCACCATCCCCCCCCGTAAACCCGGCGGATGTACCCCCCTACCGGCTGTCGCATCCGGAAAAAGGGCAGCAAGCCTAGTAGCAAAGGGAGTAAAGCCCCACGCATCCTTCGAGAAGAAAGTATTCAAGCAAAGCTGCCCTTGGCGTTCCGCGATATGTCGTTCTTTCCCTTTTTGACGGTTGCGGAGTTTCAAGGGCTGTCATAGCTGAGTGCCACCCTAAGCCAGAAACCAGCTTGCACGGTCCGCAGGTACCATCCTTGACAACAGCCAGACCGTCGGCAGCGCTCTGACCACACAACGGGGGGGGGGGGCCCCCTGTGGTTGCCGAGACGTAAAACCTTCTGCCAATTTTGGCATGTGGCCGGGGCGTAGTGGATGCAATTTTGTTTGCTGGGGCAAAGGTGCTGGTATCACTTTCGACACCACGATCCAGGCAAGGCACAAAAGGGTCTGGAGTTGCTCAAGCCTTGTAGCATGCGCAATTCCGATGCCTGAAGCCCAAAGCCCCTGTACCGAAGCTTTTGGGGGGCCGGCGACGCAAGAGCAAGATTTGGGGTTTGCGAAATAGGGAGGCCCCTAAACGCAGACCCCCAAATCGTAGGAATCCCTTATAATATACCCCCCTCCCCCCAAAATTTTGGAAGCCACAATTTGTGGCAAGGTCGTGGTCCAGCCGGCAGCATATCTCGTCGAGAGCGCTGGCGTGGAGAAAGTGCCCCGGCTGCCCCCAACTGCGGCTTCTCAGGTCATGACACACAAGACTCCAAAACCCTAAACCCTAAACCCTAAACCCTAAACCCTAAACCCCAAACCCTAAACCCCCAAACCCCAACTCAAGGCTGCATTGCACCCCGTTCCCCCCCCCCCTCCCCCACCGACCCTAAACCCGAACCCCTCGGGCCTGGTCGTCTGGTGGGGTTTAGATGGGTTTAGGTCAGGTCAAAAGCTAGGCGTGGGTCCTCCCAACCCTAAACCTGAGCATGCCTGAGCGGGTACTCCTATTTGGGGATACTTGTGCTCGTTGTCTGAGTATGAGCACATTCGACCCCCCAAAAGGTAGCTGAGTGAAGAAATTCCGGCATGGTGCGGTTGCCTTGAGGTGAACGGCTACTACTTCAAGTCTCCCCGTCGCATGAACGAAGCCGTCATGTTCACCAACACCCGAGGAATCATGCTCTTCAGGCCCAAGCCCAGAGACAGTAGCTGAAGTGGGTGCAATATGTGCAATTCTTTTGGGAAATTGCCAGGTTGTCAAACACGACCTCTTGCCATTGGTGTTATTTTGGCTTCAACGTTTTTTGCTGCCTGGTCTTGGGGCCATTTGCTTCGTCCCCTGCGGCATTCTGACAAGCTGCCCACGGTTCTTCTGTCGCGTTCGGCTGTTCCTGGGACGCTTGGACAGCCTCTGGTGTCGGGGCTCTCCGTCTGGCACACTTCATTGGGGTTGTTCACAGCTGGCGCCGCCCTCAGAAGTAGGTGCGTGTTGTTCCAGGTGTTTGGTTCCCTAGGCCTCCCTCAGAAGTAGGAGCAGGCATGACTTGCATCGTTGTTTCCCTTTGTCTGTCTGTCTGTCCGTCTGTCTGTCTGTCTGTCAGTCATGAAAGGAACAATAGCCAACCCTGGCCCGATTTCCCGGAAGATCATGTTTGTTGCTAGTTAGCAGAACCAAGTTGTTCGAGAATAATCTGCCCAACATTGACAAAAGAGACTCTGAAAACTTGCTGCAGTATATGCATACATGTACACATATACATGGTGCCTGCACAAGAATACGAGATGTAGTAACGGTACACAAAAGAGAAGTAAGCCCCATGGTGCTCTCTCCTGTGCTGCACGGAAGGTACATTATGCGTCGGGGTACTCCATACTGGCATCTCAGACTGCAGTGTCTACAATATATATCTTTTGACTTGGCTATGGTTCTTCAGTTGCCTGCGATGTCGTTGGCTTGCGAGCCAGAGAGTGATCACCTCGAAGGCCGTAGGGCCCGAAACTCCTACAAGGGTACTGCGCTCTCCACCCACGCCCTAGACACACGAGACCCCCCAAACTCTCAACAGGTATTTCAGCGACGCTGGCGACCTCACCACAAAGCATGGGGTCTCAGGGCCCAAACCTTGAGGTTCATGGCTGTCCTGGCTAGGGTTGAGGGACTGTTGGGGGTCTGGGTCTGGCTCAAAATTCAGGGGTCTGTACTGGTTTGTTGAGGGTTGTAGCGTTCAAAGAAAGGGGTTTGGGGGTTTTGTTCAAGGGCTTGCCACATGGAGCATCGCACCGGGCAGCATTGGGTAGAAACACCAGAAGGCGCATTTCCAGCAAATTCCTTGTTAGCCGCACGTGGCGCATGTGTGTGTGATGGCATTGTTAGACCTGTCTTGCAGCTGGCTGGGCCGAGGACTACTATCGCATACGCTCGACTGATAGATTGCCACCAGCTGAGGGCAACTTGGCCATCATGCACCAAGCTGTATTCAAGCTGTATGGATCCCGCAATCTACACACCCGTAGCCAACATGAGGGCTCCGAATGTCCCCCCCCCCATCTTCAATTACAAGAACCCTCCGTGTTCGGGGATGTGGGTTCAAAGTGCTTCTGGACTTCGAAGCCGCTGCACGGCAAGAGGTGGTCAGCCCCGTGCTCCATGAGAATTTTCCTGCCGCCTTTTGAGGCTGGATAACTGATGATTGCCCGCGAGGTGAAGATACGTGCCGGGGCTCGCATGTGTTGCAAACGGCTGAGGCAATTTCTTGTGGTTGGACCGAGCTTCTTGGATCCTGTGAATATGCCTAGACCCTAAACTCCCCCAAAATCCCAAAACAACAGAGATGTTTAATCCTGACCTGAGTCGGGAAAGGGGCCTGTCAAGATGCCTTGCAGGATCCATTACTGGTTTTGGGTTAGTTGAACCTGTTCTTTGGACTGAGCTCTAAGCCCTAAAATCCTATTCGCCAAAATAGGA